>MU725660.1:97341-148443 GCA_026770625.1 Nicotiana glauca
ACGTGTCTCTCCTCAATACAGCATCACAAGGTGATATACCGGGGTTTCGAACCCTCGGGTCATCATCCACACCCATTACTCACCTCAAGCCGGCCGGAAACTAGCTCGAAATGCCTTTTCCCCTCAAATTCTCCTCTACGAGCGTCGAATCTGGCCAAAAACACAACGAATATATTACAATAGGCTAATGGAACATAACCCAATCGAAAGAACTCGAAAAACATCGAAATTCGCGAAATTAGCAAAACCCGAGCCCCGGGCCCACTTCTCGAAAAATTACGAAATTCACATCACCGGATTCCTCGTCTCGCCACGAGTCCGTACATATCAAATTTACAAAAATCGGAGTTCAAATAATCCCTCAAATCTCCATTTAATTCTCTTAAATTTCAAGGCCTAAACTACCATTGTTGTCCATAAATTACTTGAGTTTTCAGTTCTAATCCTTGTATTTAACTTGGAAATAAGTAGAAACAACTCACCCTTGATGCTTGATGAAATCCCCCTTGAAATCCTCTCCAAAATCATCCAAACCAAATGAAATAAATGAAAGAAATAAGCCAATTTCGTGTAATAAAGAATCTGCCCGTGCTTCGTCGAGTTGTACCTTGCACCTGTGCTATACAAATTGTACATCCTATTGCTCCAGTAGTCATTTTCCGTCGCCCATAACTTCTAGTACATATGTCCAAATTACGAGTTCTTTAGCGTTCCGGAAACTAGACACGAAGGTCTACAACTTTTGTATTTTGCACTTTTTGTGATTCCTTATAGATTACAAGATATGAGCTCCCAAAGTAGCCTACTAGCACCTGAAAATGCCCAGAATTTCTGCAATAACTGCTGCATTTCAGCAGCCTTTTTTTGTGTTTTCCAAAACCAAAAATGCCCGTTAGGCATCCGAAATCACCCCGAGGCCCTCGGGACCTCAACCAAAAACACAAACTCAACCTAATATTTCATTCAAACATGCTCGGATCATAAAAACGCTACCTTAAACATCCAAAATCACCAAAATCCTAGAATTCGATTCAAACTTAAACTTAAACTTTCAAAAGTCATATCCGATGCCGAAACCAACCAAACGACGTCCAAAGGACCTGAAAATTTGCAGACATATCCAAAATCACCTAACGGAGCTAATGCAACTTTCGGAATTCCATTCCGACCCTCGGATCAAATTCTCATCAATCGACCGGATTCTTCCAAAATTCTAGCTTCACCAAACCTAGCTAACTTTCCCTCCGGACCTCCGAATTCACTTCCGTTTCACTCCTAAGTCACAAATCATCCCCCGAAACTAGTCGAGTGATCGAAAATCCGTTCCGATCCCTCTAACTCATAAGTCAACGTCGGGTTGACTTTTCCAACTTAAGCTTTTCTTAAAGAGACTATTTGTCTCATTTCTATCCAATTTCCACCCAAACCACTTCAAACTCACCAAACACGCATATTAACATACGGGGAAACATATAACGGGGATAACGGGGCTGAAATACAATAAATGACGGGTCGGGTCATTACAGGTCCAGGTAGCTCATCTCACAGGAAGGTGAAACGACGTAGTATAGGAGCCAAACTACGTCGTTTCAATGGAAAAAGATCACAGCCGTCCATCTGATCACAATCTAACGGCTAAAAACCCTCCTTCCTCACCCGGACCAGCCCCGACCTGTTCCACCCAAAGACCAACCCGGTCTAGAGGGGACCTAAACGATGCCGTTCTATTTAGTAAATTAATCCAAGCCGTCGATCTTAATCGATCCAACGACTTGGATCAGATCCCTCCCCCGTATATAAGTGCATAACGCACCCCGCCCCCCTTTAGACCCCCTCCTCATCTCTCTCATCCTCATCCTCTCAGAGACGACCCCTCCCGAAACCCTAATGCCGCCCTCCGTTCCCACAACCCAAAACCCGGTGGCAAAGACTCCGATGACCACCAAACTTACACCCCTGAACCACCCAGTCCCCCTCAGCCCGAATCAACCTTCAGCTTGCCGCCCTCCGTTCCCACCACCCAAAACCCGGTGGCAAAGCCTCCGATGACCACCAAACTTACACCCCTAAACCACCCAGTCCCCCTAATTCCTAATCCACCTTCAGCTTCCTTCAAATTCTCATAGAACCCTTCGAATCTTAGATCGAAGAAATTGACCCCAACCCTTAGTTCGTCCGTTTAACCCCAAATCAACACCAGTTGACCCCCGACGTCCCTCGTCCCTAAACCACCCCTAGTTTCCCTCGAATCAAACCAGAACTTGTCGAATCTTAATTCGAATGACCAAGCCCTAGAAGAACCAAACTCCAGGCTTTGTACAAAGTTAGGAACTTGAGGTTTCAACAGACTTTAGTCGAGTGTTCTCAGTCGAGAACACTCGATTAAGGTCCGTTTTGGCCTCAAAAGTTTAGTTCGAAGTTTCGAGTAGGAGAGAGTCGAGTGGTCTGAAATTCCAAGGTATTTCCCATTGTTTTCCTTTTTCTGTTGTTGTCGTTTTAATTTATCTGATTGATTTGTCATTTTTGGTCAATTAGTTCTTCCTCCTCTTGCCGACCTTTTTCTTGGTCCATTTTTCTTCTGATCAATTAGCACGTGTTAGAAGCTGTTTGAATCAATTGAATATGTGTGTCCATTAGTTTGATTTTAAAGTCAGTAAGTTCTTGTACAAAACTGTGGCTATTTTCGTAATTGTTTGATGTTACTATTGGTTCGAATTTTCTCATTTATTTCATGTTTGGTTCTTTTCTCTTCATTGTCTATCATTTTATTGCATATGAATTCAATGTATTTACAGTGTTCACTTGTTCTTGTTTAGGTTTAATTTAGAATTTTGTTAGTTTATTCCCTGAGTCCGTTTCAATCATGGTTTAAAAAACTTGACCTTGATAGTCCAGTCTAATTTTTGTCCTGAATCACTGAATCCTTCATCTTTGTTGTAATGTTGTGTGATCCAATTTGAGGTCAAAGTTTAAACTGTGGTTGAGTGTGATGTTTATTATTAATGTGATTTTGATTCAGCTTCAGCTTCAGTGTTCTGTTGAGTTCTGTTTGGTATTAATGTGATTTTGGTTCAGATACAACTAAAAGTGAGTAATTAGGAATCAGCTTGGTTAATCGACAGGCTTTAATTCGTTATAGCTGAATGGGTGATACAGGTTAAAGGGTTTAAGGTAGGACGACAGTTTCAGGGGTTTCAGGGGGGTATTTTGGGATTTAAAAGTTCGAAAATGGTTTAACTTAGTGTTCTGTCAATAAAGTACTAGTGTGACCATTAAATTAATGCATTGATTAATACATTATGTATTGGGAATCAGGGACATCATGGGGTTCAAAGGAAATGTATTAAGAAGTGGGTGCCCATACCTGTGTGAAGTTTAAATAAAGAACAGACAAAGGTTAGTGGGAGACAGTGAATTAAAAAAGAGATTAGACATAGTAATGCGGTGTCCAGGGAATATCATGGGCACGAAATGTTTTTTAATTGGTGTTAGTGCTCCTGAGAGCTGGAAGGGGTCCGTTTTGGGTATAAATAGAAGGGGGTTTGGACAGAATAAGGGTTGGCTATTGAAATCAATTTCAGAGGTCACACTTGAAAGAATATCAAAAGCTTTTTTTAGATAAATCAGTTTTCTTAGGTTCTTGGTCAATTAAAAGAGTTGAGAGAGCTTTCTGAGAGTTATCAATTCTTGAGTGTTTAATCAGTTTTAGAGAGCTTTTCTCAGTGCTTCAGGGTATTTTCAATTTAGAGAAAGGTTACTATTCTATTGAGAAAAACACTATTCCATTGAGTAAATCGTGAACTCTCATAGTTGGTTTTTCCATAACTAGTTGGTTTTCAAGTTGAGTCACTCGTTGCTGGAAGTTCTAAGTGTTGCTGGGTTCATTGTGGGTCAATTTGGTGTTGTGTTTGGTAGATTTACTTCTTCTGTTTGATTTTAAAAACACTTCTGGACTCCTGAACTTTTCCAGGACTGCCTGTGATTAGCTGCCTGTTATCTGTTGTTGCTGACCCCTTTTTCTCTTTCTTATTGCTCATAAATTTCTAGGTATTTGCTTTCTTTCCTGATGTAATGGTGCTGATTTGAAGTGGGAATACAAATGGAAAATGCTTACCTTTTTCTTCTTGAACCTTATCTATTTGGACTACATGTACTGATGCCTAAATAGTTTAGACACAATAGCTTAATGTAGTTTAGTTCCAATTTGTTATAACAGGATAATTGGACTGAGACTAGACTATGATTGGGTTGTTTTACGTGTTGGCTGTTCAGTTTATGTGCTGAGGGAATTGGTCTTTAAACTTGTCTCATTTTCATTTGGTTGTGAAACATAAAGTAGTTACAATTGTTTGAAGCTTTCATGTATAGTTTAAGTTTTCCTTAAGTAAATAGCCCGGTTCTAGATGTTGAATTATCAAGCTGTATCGGATATGTGAATAATCAGCCTTGATATTTCTTAGTGCAATGTAGTTTCAATGATGTACCTTCTGTGTAATGAAACATGCAATTAGGTAAAAACTTGAACAAACTGGGCAGTAAAATTGGAGTTTGAACTCATCATTTCCATGTTAATAATTTAAGGTAGCATAAGTTAAATCCATATGATAATCGTGTTTTACCATTTCAATAGCAATTTCAGTAATTCCATTTAGTAATATTAGCTCGAATCAACCTAAAAATAATCGGATTCGCTTTGTGTTTTCACGATCGGCTTCCAGTAAGTAAATAAGTAATCTGAGTCTTAAAATCAGGATTCTAATGATCACACTTTCATTAAATTCGAATAGGAGAATATGGCTTTTCTTTGCAATTGTTAAACCGTTCTTAAACAATGAATAAATTAGGATTTCTTTTTTAGAGACAAATAAAATAGAGAATCATAGTTGCTTCTAGGTTTGCCCTTTTAAATAATAACGAGATGAGCCTCGCCAAATAAAGCACATAAATTGTGGGGCCCTCGTTTAATATATATAAAAATACTTACATTTCGGGACGGACCGTTTAGCGAATTTCACGGCTCTTCCCCAAAGTAATAACGCGCTAGCCACTTTAGGAACGCTTTTTAATAATTCACTTTCTTAAAACTCGGGTGCACATTTATGTGACCCAAATCCAAATCTCAATGGAGTCAAAATGCATCGATAACCACGGGTGCATTGATGTGACGTGGTTCGAGACGCATTTTTACGACGTAGCAATTCTCTTTCAAAATAACAATAGTAAAAGAGGGAAAGAGTTAAAATTTGTACATAGGTTCAACATATATAAAATCGGATAAATAAGCGGAATATGAAAGTTGAGCGACCGTGCTAGAACCACAGAACTCGGGAATGCCTAACACCTTCTTCCGGGTTAACAGAATTCCTTACTCGGATTTCCGCTGCGCGAACTGTTAAACAGAGTCAATTTTTTTTCACGATTCGGGATTTGAACCGGTGACTTGGGACACCATAAATCTCCCAAGTGGCGACTCTGAATCGCTTAATAAAATAAATCTCGTTTCAATTGTAACTTTAAGTTGGAAATAACTCCTTTTTATTATACCCCTTTTGGGGTGTAGTAGTGAAAAACGAGGTGTGACAGCTCTGGCGACTCTGCTGGGGACGTTGAACCCAGAACTTCGTTCGGGGTTCTAGAATTCGAGCTTAGAATAATTTTTGTATTTGGCTTTATTTATTATCTGATTTTACTATATGATTGGGCTTAAATGTGCAAATAATGCTTTTTACCGCTTTGATATTGTTTGAACTGTATATATAAATAATGCCGAAACCTTCTCTTCTTACCTCCGGGGATGTGCTTACTGGTTGAGACTCCCTATTCTATTAGTGTCATACCTTGAAATACGAAAGAGGCTCGAAAATGATACTAAGCCGGCTGGCCTTTTGTTCCTGGAAAGTAGCTCCTTCCTCGACTCGAGTTGCCCGCTCGGGCACACGGTTTAGAAAATATACCCAGGTTTTGAACCTAGAATAACTTGGCTTCACGCCGGATCCCTAGTAGGAACGCTTATTTGCATCATATGGCATTTGACTTAGAGGACTCACCACAGGGGTTGGGTCCGTCTAGGACAGGTAACCTGAAGTGAAAAAGACCATCCTGATGCATCTTACGTATTGCATATGCATTTATTTGTCTCAGACTTGCATGCTGACCGGCTTTGGAGTATTTGGCAAAATTGAAAGCTAATTATCCATTTTTAGAAAAATAACCAATGTCAAAATAGTGTTGAAATTCTACCGAATTTTTGAAAAAAATTGAAAAAAATGGGAAAAGAAAATTTGTTCTCAAAAAATGGTTTTTTTTTTGGTCGAGAAAAAAGAAAAACTAAAGAGTTTTATTTTCAAATAGTTTGTTGAAAAAGAAAATACAAAAAGTTTTGTCTTCCGAAAAAGTGTATTTGTCAATAAAAAAGAGTCTTGTTTCCGAAATAAGTAGTCTTATTGCCCTAACTATGCATGTTTGATTCTCATCGGATGTGAGATATGTAGGCAACCCTCATTAGGTCTAACCTCTTTTTTTGCAAAAATAGCTAAAAACGAAAAATGGCAAAATTTTAACTCTTCATCATAAATAAGTCAGGTAATGTCGTTCTTGTCAAAAATAGTCGAATGTTCTCTAAAAGGACGCCGGAAGGCTTACTTTGCATAAACGGTCATTTTTGGTCATTTTGGGATTTTGACCGGTTGACTCACACAGCCTTAAAATCTTCGCCCCCGAAGTGCTGAAAGGTCGTGTTCGAAAAACTGGATCTTTCTTTTCAATTTGGGAAAAAATGAAAAATAGTCAAATTGTTTTTAGTCAAATAATTTTACTTTTGCTTAATCACATTAATAAATGTGCAGGATGAGCACGATTCAAAATGAACCATTTTCAATCATGACTAAAATCCCTATCGAGTTGCGGCTATGGTGGAATGATTTGGGCAAAGAAGGGAAAGACAAAGTCAAGAAATGTCTGAAAGGTCTTACGGGTTTGTTGGAAATCAAGTCTCGAGGGGATATTATAAGAGCGTTGGTCACCTGCTGGGACCCGGCGCACAATGTCTTCCACTTTTCTGATTTTGAACTCACACCGACTTTGGAAGAAATAGCCGGGTACATCGGAAATGCTGAAGTTCCGTTAAGACACAAATATCCAAGAGCTTTCATTGTGCACCGGTTTTTAGATTCATCAAAGATAATCAAGACGGTCCATAATCGGGATTTGGCAAAAGGCTTTTGTACTTCGAACTTCAAATACCATAGATACGGCCACGTGGGAGGGGTCAACAAGCCGGATAGCAAGTTATGCAGCAAAAGCAACCGTCAAAAATGGGATGACCACAGACGCGTTGCTTTCACGATAACCCTTTTAGGGCTTTTGGTGTTCTCGAGGAAAGACGGGAATATCGACATAAAAATAGCTGGGGCCGTCAGTACTTTGCTCACTGAAGATGAAAGAACTCTTGCGCCCATGATAGTATCTTATATCTCCCGAGCTCTCACAGCTTGCAAAGTCGGAGGAGACTTTTTCGAGGGGTATAACTTCTTGTTGTAGATGTGGATGACCGAACACCTATGTCACCGTGCCCAATTTCTGAGTTATGGTTCATATGAGAAAACCTGCATAGAGGTGGACCTCATGTTTTCGGACCCTCAATACCATTCAAATACAGTGGACACTTGGATGGTTACCGGTTGACGAAGTCATATATATACCAGCAGCTAGGCCCCATTTTCACTTGATGGGGCTTAAGAGCATTAAGCCTTATGCGTCATACCGGGTTTTGATACAACTTGGGAGATGCCAGATAGTGCCGAAAGATAAGGATCTAAGTATCCAAGTAATTGAAATCAGTCCTGACAGCCAGTTTCCAGAAGCAAGAGTCTGCCAGATTTGGAGCAAATTTCAATACTTGTTGGCATATACTTGTGTATTGGATCGGGCTAAAGGGGAATTTGCACCCGGAAATCACACTTGGTATAAAGTGGAAATGTCCATTGGGAGGCCGGCTAAAAGACCTCACCTCCAGGATTTTGCTGAGTCATTACAAGAATAGTGGGACTGGTTGGCCAAAGAGCGCGAATATCGGGCCGAAATAGGCAAGCTAAAACAACAGATTAGGGATCTGAAATTTGAGAACAAGGTGCAAGTTGTTGCCGATGAAGGAGAAAAGAACAAATTAGCCCAAGAAAATGAGGCTCTTAAGGCCCAAGTCCTACAGATGAGAATAGATGCTGACAACCAACAGAGAAGTCAGTCTGATTAAAGGTTGATAAGTGGATTGAAAAAGAAAATCATTGAATGCCAAGAGGATTTGGGAAGATTTGAAGCTAGACTGGCAAGGATCCAAGCCAGATGGGCAAGAGGTACAAAAGAGCGGGCACATCGTATGTGGCAGATGAAGAGGGACTACGAGAGGAACATTACTATGTTGAGAGAAACAATATCTACCCTTAAAGAACGTGTCTTCAGACAAGCCAGAGACTCCAGAGCTGATAGGACACGCTGTTATGACTTGATGGCACGGATGGAGAAACAGATGTATGAGTTTCAAGATCAACTCTTTCACAATGCTCAAGTGCTAGGAACGCAGAACCAACAGATAGAGCGGTTGCTTCAGGAAAAAGACAGAATCAGGGAAAGAATCGAAGATATCGGGCATTACATCACCAGGAAGTGCCTAGCATGTGAGGATATGACCCATACCACCTTGTTTGCTGCGATAACGATTTATGTCTGCTAGATCATGGAAGAGTTAAAAGGGTTGCAAAGGGATCTTGCACAAAGGTCCGTGGCAAGGCCGAACGATGCCTCCCAGACCCCAGGAAATTTTAGACCATTAGAATGATGTTTTGAGTCTGTACTTTTGGGTTTTTGAGAGTCTAGTTTTAAAATCATGGTGTTCAAGTTTTGAGCATGTTTTTGAGTCAAGTATTTTGTTATTTGGAGTTTGTTATTGGAATTTTGAATGTTTTGAATCTTGATTGTAATCAAAGAAGTTTGCTATAAAAATCCCAAAAATTTTGTCACATCTTTATCAGGCCAGAACTACGCACGGTCTAATTCATGCGTGGACATGATACGTAGGCAATCCACATAAGATTCGACCACCATTAAAGAGAAAAGAAAAAAGAGAATAATAGAAAAACAAAAAGAAAGAAATAAAGGAAATATAGGAAAGTTTGGGAAGCACTCAAAAGAGGGCACAGATGTAAGAAGCCGGAATGATGCATGCGATAGAAGCAAAGACATGATAGGAATGGTTAAACTGCCTAGGTGCATTGCATCCCAACATGCAATAACGTATCTATTAAACTCTAAAAACTAACAAGTTTGTTGTTTTCCAGAGATTTCAAAAAGTTAGCTTGTTAGATCGTACTGGCAAATTACCATTACCAAACAAGATCTAAAGGACCTATACCAAAAAGCATGTCTAGTTCGGACAAAAGTGTTGAAGAGGAAAAAATAGAAATACAAACAATGAAGGAGGAAGTAGACAGGTTGAGACAACAAATAGCAGAAATGCACCTAGCCTGGGCTAGGGGACAACAAGCACCAGTCCCTCCCACTACCCCTACTATCCCACCGGCACAAACTCCGGAGTACCCTCCCACTGGTTCATCAACGAGTTTCCCAATTCACCAATACTATCAGGGGAAAACTCCTTACAATTCCTAAGCTCCACCACCCAAGCACGACCCTCCTCTACCAATTGTTCCTGTTTTCATGGCACCTCTACCCGCCACATTGCAAAGATCATCCAGTGAGACGGTGTTACAGGCTCACGACAACCAATACTATCCTCACGAACCCACCTTTAGAGCTCTTGAGCCACATACCTATACCCCTCACTTTGGGCTCCTAGCGGAAACTGAGAATCCATCCAAGAGTTCAGAGCAGGAAGAGGTGCTTCGTAAAGTAAAAAGCCTGGAGCAGTCCTTCAGGAATATGCATGGGTTGGGCGGCCAAGTCAGTGTGGCCTACAAAGATCTGTGTCCTTTCCCCGATATTCAGCTGCCAGCGGGGTTCAAAATGCCAAAGTTTGATCTGTTTAAGGGGCATGGTGATCCAGTGGCACACCTGCGTGGTTTCTGCAGTAAGATGAGAGGGGTCGGTGGGAAAGATGAGCTGTTGATAGCATACTTTGGCCAAAGCTTGGGCAGATCAACACTAGAATGGTACACAAGGCAGGATTCTAGCAGGTGGTACACCTGGGA
This sequence comes from Nicotiana glauca, assembly GCA_026770625.1. Classification (NCBI taxonomy): domain Eukaryota; kingdom Viridiplantae; phylum Streptophyta; class Magnoliopsida; order Solanales; family Solanaceae; genus Nicotiana; species Nicotiana glauca. The sequence continues at coordinate 107,544 of MU725660.1, forward strand.
CGACCTGGCGCAAGCATTTGCTAGTCACTTCCAATATAATCTTGAGATCGTTCCTGACCGTCTCACATTGCTAAAAATCGAGAAGAAGCTCGGAGAGAGCTTTAGGGAATTTGGGTTCCGTTAGAGGGAGCAGGCTGCAAGAGTCGATCCTCCGATGAAGGAAGGTGAAATGGTGGATTACATTTTGCAGACTTTGGAGCCAACTTACTTTGGTCACCTGGTGACATCGGTTAGTAAATCTTTCAATGAGGTCGTAAAGATGGGCGGCATGATCGAAGAAGGAATCAAGTCCAATAAGATAATGAGTTATTCCGCGATCAAGGCCACCACTCAGGCTATCACGCGGCACGGGAGATGTGCTCGGGAAGAAAAAACGGGAAGAAGTCGCAACAGTCGAAGCAGGTACCTGGTCCAGATCTAGAGGTCCTTCACCCTACTACCAGTCCCAACCCCACAAACCAAATTACCCATACACCCCATATGGCCCTCCACAACCCTACTACCCGAAGCCACGTTTTTCCGTCCACCACGACCAGATATATACCCAGCCTCCAGCTCACCGGCAATGTCGTGCGCCGGCTCCCCAAAATACATACCCACCTTCACAAAGCATGTATCCATCCCCCAGGGCCTATAGAAATCCTCCAAGGTCAGGTTTCCGTGGGAATCAAGCTTTCAAGAATGAGAGGATACAGAAGTAGAAAACATTTACTCCACTGGTAGAATCATATACTGCTCTTTTTCACAAATTGAGGCAGTTAGGCCTATTGAATCCTATTGAGCCCAGAAGGCCAAATCCTCTTCCTAGAAATCTGGACCATTCAGTGAGCTGTGAATATTGTTCAGGGGCTCCCGGACATGATACTGAGAAATGCTGGAAGTTGAAGACTGTCGTGCAAGAGCTTATTGACACAAATAGGATCGATGTTCAGGCGCTAGAGGCACCAAACATTAATCAAAATCCGTTTCCAGCACACCATGAGGCCCACATGATCGAACTAGTGCACAAGGGAGGGGAGTTTAAGAAGCCCTCGCAAATAGTAATGATGATCCGGGCCAGTGAAGCCAGTCCCAAGGAAAAACTAACCAATGAGAAAGCAGTGGTACAGCTGAAAAGTGTAGACACCAAGCCAGTTGTGGTGATGGGGAAAGGGTCGTCTATTGTTTCGAAGAAACTAGAGCCAGTCAAGGTAGTGATACAGGAGGTATCAAGCACACATGTGGTAGTCGTGAAGGGGGCTCACATAGAACCAGCTGTCATCAAGCCGGTAATGCAGTTGCCAATAGTCAGTGAAAAGGTCGTGCTATGGAGTTACAATCTAGTGACACTGATGTATAAGGGGAAGGAAGTTATGGAAGAAGTGTGTGAAACCCAAGGTCTAACTCGTTCGGGAAGGTGTTTTGCTCCCGTAGAGTTAAGACGGGCCAATCCAGTAACAACAAAGAAGCCAGTTATCGAGGAAGAGACGGAAGAGTTCTTAAAGAAGATGAAGGCACAAGATTACTCCATTGTGGAGCAGCTGAGGAAGACCCCGGCACAGATCTCATTGCTATCATTATTGATCTATTCAGACGAGCACCGCCGGGCGTTGATGAAAATTCTAAACGAAGCCCTTGTGCCGGATAAGATCTCTATGAACCATCTAGAGAAAATAGAAAACAAGATTTTTGAGATGAACCGGGTGATATTTTCCGACGATGAATTGACCGTGGAGGGTACAGAACATAATAGAACTCTCTATTTGACCATGAAGTGTGAAGACTCGGTAGTCACTCGAGTACTGATTGATAATGGGTCCAGTGCCACTATTTTTCCATTGTCCTTCCGTTGTCCACCTTGAACAAACTGAAGGTTGATAATGACAGAATTCACAAGAACAGCATCTGCGTTCGAGGGTTTGATGGTGGTGGTACAGACACAGTGGGTGACATTATACTTGAAATGATAATTGGTCTGGTCGAGTTCACCATGGAGTTTCAAGTGTTAGACGTCGCAATGTCGTATAATCTTCTATTGGGGCGACCATGGATTCACGCTACCAAAGAAGTGCCTTCTACACTACATCAGATAGCCAAATTCGAGTGGGATAGACAAGAGATCGTAGTACATGGGGAAGACAATACATGCACCATAAGTGATGCCATCGTGCCCTTCATATAGACTGATGACGACAAGGGGTCGTGGGTTTACTAGGTTTTTGATACGGTTTCAGTGTACAAAGTTCCTGAGGGTGAAAATGCCCCACTTCCCAGAATAGCAGCTGCAATTGTCATGGTAGTCTCGGAGATACTGAAAAACGGGTTTGTACCAGGCAAAGGTTTGGGGGCTGATCTTCAGGGTATTGTTCAACCGGCTTTTTTGCCCAAAAATCTGGATACCTTTGGGTTGGGGTTCAAGCCTACAGTGGCATATGTGAGACGGGCCCGCAAGTTGAGGAAAAGAGTCTGGGTCTTTCCGAAGCCAATCCCGCGCCTGTCCAGATCTTTTGTCAGGCCAAGCCTCAAAAGGCAATTGCTGTCCGAGGTTACAGGGTCATTGATTGGTGCAAATGGAGATTTGAATGAAGGGTTTGAAAGGATATTTGCCGAAGTCAACATGGTAGAAGCTGGAGAAGGGTCCAGCAAGGTGGATGTGCAATTCGTGGGCCCGAAAACAAAGATTAACAATTGGATGGCTACTCCTCTTCCCGTGCGGAGGGAGTCTTGGTAGTAGGCTCTGATTTTCCTTCATGTTTAGCTGGATTATTCCAGGGTTGCAATCCTTTTTTCTTTTATTTTGTACTCATCAAAGTGTGAAACCTTGTTATCCCGTAATTCAATCAATGAAAGTTTCTTCTTTACTCCTTATTTTATTTTAATTTTGTTTTCTTCTTTCCTTTTTCTAAACAGTTCTCTTTATACTGATCCTAATGACATGGCATGCATTACGGATCTTCAACCTAGTCTAAAAAACCAATATGATTCCAAACTAATAGTGCAAGAGGTAGAATATGATGAAGAATTGGAATACGATGAGGATGAAGCCTTCGAAGAAATTAATAGAGAATTGAGCCAATTTGAGGAGAAACCCAAACCCAACTTAAATGACACAGAAGCCATCAATCTAGGGGATGCAGATGACATCAAGAAAACTAAGATAAGCATCCACATTGAACCAAACATCAGGGAAGAATTAATACAAACACTTATTGAATTCAAAGACATTTTTGCATGGTCGTATGACGACATGCCGGGTTTAAGCACCGATTTAGTTGTTCACAAATTGCCTACTGACCCGGCATGCCCTCTCGTCAAGAAAAAATTGAGGAAGTTCAAAACCGATATGAGTGTGAAGATTAAGGAAGAAGTAACCAAACAGCTGAATGCAAAAGTTATTCGGGTCACCCGATATCCCGATTGGTTGGCTAATGTGGTGCCAGTGCCAAAGAAACATGGAAAAAATAGGGTGTGTGTTGATTATCACAATCTGAACAAAGAAAGCCCGAAGGATAAATTCCCATTACCCAACATCCATATCTTGATCGATAATTATGCCAAACGTGAGATCGGGTCTTTTGTGGATTGCTATGCTGGGTATCATCAGATTCTGATGGATGAGGAAGATGCAGAGAAGATGGCTTTCATCATGCCGTGAGGAACTTATTGCTATCGGGTAATGCCATTTGGTTTGAAGAACACTAGAGCAACATACATGAGGGCAATGACTACTGTGTTTCATGATATGATACACAAAGAGATTGAGGTATACGTGGATGATGTGATTATAAACTCCAAGCGTCAGGCAGACCACGTAGGAGACCTAAGGATGTTTTTCCAAAGGCTTCAAAAGTATGATATTAAGCTCAACCCTGCCAAATGTGCATTTGGTGTTCCATCCAGAAAGTTGTTGGGATTCATAGTCAGTAGGCGAGGCATTGAGTTAGACTCGTCAAAGATCAAATCCATTCAGGAGTTGCCACCTCCGAAGAACAAACCGAAGTGATGAGTTTGTTGGGAAGGTTGAATTATATCAGCAGGTTTATCGCTCAACTCACCGCGACTTGTGAACCCATTTTTCGGTTACTGAAGAAAGATGCTGCAATATAATGGACGGAAGAATGTCAGGAGGCATTTGACCAGATAAAAGGGTATTTATCGAATCCACCTGTGTTGGTTCCACTCGAGCCAGGAAGACCATTGATTCTCTATCTAACGGTCCTGGAGAATTCATTTGGTTGTGTACTGGGGCAACACGACATCTCAGGAAGGAAGGAGCATGCCATCTATTATCTCAGCAAGAAGTTTACGGTTTATGAGGTTAAGTACACTCAACTTGAGAAGACATGTTGCGCCCTAACTTGGGTGGAACAGAAGTTGAAGCATTATTTGTCATCTTATACTACTTACCTCATATCTCGTCTGGACCCATTGAAGTATATTTTTTAAAAGCCTATGCCCACAAGGAGGCTTGCAAAGTGCCAGATTTTGCTTACGGAGTTCAACATTTTTTACATGACTCGGACTGCGATGAAAGAACAGGCATTGGCGGATCACTTAGCCGAGAATCCGGTCGATGAAGAATATGAGCCATTGAGGACGTATTTTCCGGATGAAGAAGTGATGCATATCGATGAGCTCGAATTGACTGAAGAACCAGGATGGAAGCTTTTCTTTGATGGAGCGGCAAACGCGAAGGGAATTAGAATAGGACCGATACTTATTTCTGAAACAGGGCATCATTATCATGTTACGGCTCAGCTACGGTTCTATTGTACCAACAGCATGGCTGAGTATGAGGCATGCATTTTGGGCTTGCGGTTAGCTGCGGACATGGATGTCCAGGATGCTTTGGTCTTGGGAGACTCGGACCTCCTAGTAAATCAGATTCAACATGAATGGGAAACATAGGATTTGAAGCTCATACCGTATCGACAATGTTTGCACGATCTATGTCAACGGTTTTGATCAGTGGAGTTTCGGCACATCCCCAGAGTTCATAATGAGGTTGCCGATGCTTTGGCCACCTTAGCATCAATGTTGCACCATTCGGATAAAATCCATGTTGATTCGTTACACATTCAGGTTCGTGATCAGCATGGTTATTGTAATATGATAGAGGAAGAACTAGATGGCGAACCATGATTTTATGATGTCAAGGAGTACACTAGGATGGGGGATATACCCGGCAAAGGCCACAGGAGATCAAAAGAGAGCCATTCAACGGTTGACAAGTGGATGTTTCCTCAGTGGAGGGGTGTTGTACAAAAGAACACCAGACTTAGGATTGCTAAGATGTATAGATGCTAATCAAGCCACGACAGTTATGACGAAGGTGCATTCTGGAGTTTGTGGGCCGCATATGAGTGGATATGTATTGGCAAAGAAGATTCTTCGAGTAGGATATTATTGGCTCACTATGGAGTGAGATTGTATCAGTTTTGTGCGTAAATGCCATCTATGCCAGATACACGGAGATCTGATTCATTCTCCACCAACATAATTACGCAAAATGTCAGTACCATGGCCTTTTGTTGCATGGGGCATGGATGTCATTGGACCTATCGAGTCGGCATCTTCCAACGGTCATAGGTTCATTCTGGTGGCCATCGATTATTGTACCAAGTAGGTTAAAGCTAAAACTTTCAAGTCGGTAACCAAGAAAGCAGTGATGGATTTCGTTCATTCCCATATCATCTGTAGATTTGGGATCCCGAAGGTAATCATCACGGACAATGGTGCTAATCTTAATAGCAGTTTGATGAAAGAAGTATGTCAACAGTTTAAGATTACACACCGTAATTCCACCTCGTATCGTCCCAAAGCGAATAGACGGATGGAGGCATCCAACAAGAATATAAAGAAGATATTGAGGAAAATGGTAGAAAGGTCCAGACAATGGCATGAAAAGTTACCGTTCGCGTTGTTGGGTTATCGCACTACCGTTCGTACTTCAGTGGGTAAAACTCCTTATCTATTGGTATATGGAACAGAAGCAGTGATGCCGGTAGAAGTTGAAATTCCGTCTCTCCGAATTGTCGCTGAGGCTGAGATTGATGATGATGAGTAGGTCAAAACCCGTTTGGAGTAGTTGAGCTTGATTGTTAAAAAATGATTGGCAGCAGTATGTCATGGCCAATTGTATCAAAATAGGATGGCAAGAGCATACAATAAGAAGGTGCGCCTCAGGAAGTTTGAAGTGGGGCAACAAGTGTTGAAACGAATCCTTCCACATCAGGCCGAAGCAAAGGGTAAGTTCGCCCTGATTTGGCAAGGGTCGTCTATTGTGACTAGAGTGTTGTCCAATGGCGCTTTATGTTTGACAGATATTGAAGGAAGATGTATAGACATGGCTATCAATTCTGATGCAGTCAAGAGATATTATGTATGATTTCTTTGATTGTAATCGTTGTTTGTTTGTAGTTGGCATTGTATCGGAGAATGGAATGACGGAGGCAATTTGTTCTTCTATCCAAACACTTTAACCTTTGCTTCCCCTTTTTGAGCCTTATTTATTCTTTCATACCCCTCTTTTGGAACCAGTAAGGAAAATGAAAATATATATATATATATAATAATAAAACAAAAGAAAAATCACAAGAAAATAAAGGAATTGGGAACTACGTTTGACCTGATTCCTCGAAGAGGATACGTAGGCGCCTCACAGCTCGGTCATGGTATAACAAAAATCAAAGGATCCCCAAGCAAGAAAACTGGGGCAGAAGTTGTATTTGTAAGTTTGGGAAAGAAAATTTGATTCCACAAGTTGTAATGTTTTACCTATCAAAATTATTTTTAAACTTTTGATACCCTTTGCTTTTGGCCATACACCAAAAACCCATATTGATGTCCAAAAAGACCTCACGATCAGTATCCGAGAAGTGCCAAGTCAGGCAAATGGAAGTTTGGAGTAACACTCTGCTCCTCAAGAGAAAAGAAATAAAATGAGAGAGTCTTATCGGTAAGACCCCAATCCCCAGCTGAAAAGAAATAAAATGAGAGAGTATTATCGGTGAAAACCTTCACATGCACCATAAGGCGACGGAAGTTGAGAGAAATAAAATGAGAGAGTCTTATCGGTGAAAACCTTCACAGGCACCATAAGGCGACGGGAGTTGAGAGAAATGAGAGAGTCTTATTACTGAAAACCCCTCGAAGGGCTCTATAAGGTGACAAGGAATTAAAAGGATTAAAACGAGATAATTTTGATGGAAAGGATCCGTCGAGATATCAAGCAGAATAAAGAGGTTGTTTCGGCAAAAAAGAGTTGCGTTGCGGGACCTTTAAAATGCAAAGTAGGGACATCAAAAAGATTGATGGAGGTAAATAGACTGGGTTGATTAATCCAAAATGCACGACATATTGGGATAGGTTATACCATTCAGGTAAGTACTTTTCCCTTCAAACACGTGTTCAGAAAGATTTTTTTCCTGTTCTATCTTTTGAAGTCATCATTTTTCATTTCTTTTGGTTAATAGTAGTTTGTTTCTAAGAAGGATTTTCAGAGCTTACTACCAGTTGCCAATATGGTGCAAAGTAAATGTGGATAGGACATGCAGAGGATAATGTGATGGGATGAGAAAGACGTCTTTATAAGACCAAATGATGGAGTGGTCTAAGATTTTGGGGAAAGTATAGAGTAAAGGTGGAAAGCAACAGTTTGGAAGTCTGTGAATAAGGAATCGTCAAGAAGGTCGGAAGTTATCGACCGAGTTTCAAGATAGTCAGACAACGCAGAGCATGGAAAAGAGGAAAAGGGAAAACCATCCCCAGCAGGAGCACCACAACCCCACACTTTAAACTAACAAAGTTTTCTTTGATTTAAAACAGGGATAGGAAATGTTATTGATGGTGGAAAGACATGCCACAAGAAAGATTATCAAACTGGGGCAGAAAATTTTCTTTCACTTTGAAAATTTTCTTGAAGACGGGTACCCATCTGAAAAGCAGGGGAGTCAATTCAAGTTTTAAAGAAAGCAATTTTGGGAGGAAGATAACACAAGTTTTAAAAGAAGTAGTTTTTCGAGGGAGGTTAACACAAGTTTCGGGGGAAGCAAGTTTCGAAGGAAGATAGTACAAGTTTTAAAGGAAGTAGTTTCGAAAAAAAAAAAACAACACATGTTTAGAGAGAAGCAGTTTTGGAAGGAAGATAAGTTGTTGATGAAGTCAGAAGCCCACCTGGAGAATGGAGGTATGTTATTTTCAAGTTGAAGTTGAAGTCAGGAGCCCACCTGGAGAATGGAGGTTGTTATATTTTAAGTTATAGTTGAATTCAGGAGCCCGCATGGAGAATGGAGGTGTTATATTTTAAGTCGTAGTTGATAGTCAGGAGCCCGCCTGGAAAATGGAGGTATTATATTTTAAGTTGATGAAGTCAGGAGCCCACCTGGAGAATGGAGGTATGCTATTTTCAAGTTGAAGTTGAAGTTAGGAGCCCGCCTAGAGAATAGAGGTTGTTATCTTTCAAGTCGTAGTGGAAGTCAGGAGCCCGCCTGGAGAATGGAGGTATTATATTTTTTTTTGAATTGTAGTAGAAGTCAGGAGCCCAAGTGGAGAACGAAGGTATTATATTTTTGAATTGTAGTTGAAGTCAGGAGCCTGCCTGGAGAATGGAGGCATTATATTTATAAGTTATAGTTGAGGTCGGGAGCCCGCCCGAAGGACGGAGGCGTTATCTTTTAAAGTTGTTGAAGTCAAGAGCCCGACTGGAGAACGGAGGCGTTATCATTTTAAGTAGTTATTAAAGTCAGGAGCCCGCCTGGAGAATGGAGGCATTATCTTGTTATAGTTGAAGTCAGGAGCCCGCCTGGAGAATGGAGGTGTTATATTTTTAAGTTGCAGTTGAATACGGAGCCCGCTTGGAGAACGGAAAAGCGTTATCGTTTAAGTTGTAGTTGAAGTCAGGAGCCCGCCTGGAGAATGGAGGTATTATATTTATGAGTTGTAGTTGAAGTCAGGAGCCCGCCTGGAGAACGGAGGTGTTATATTTTTAAGATATAGATGAAGTCAGAAACCCACCTGGAGAATGGAGGTGTTATCCTTTTAAGTTGTAGTAGAAATCAGGAGTCCGCCCAGAGAGCGGAAGGTTACAACAAAAATCCCCAGCATAAATCCAAGTTCAGAAATCAGAAGGAAGGCAACAGTGGTCAGAAGAAGGCAGTTCAAGCTTCGAAGGGAAAATAATTCGAAGCTCACAAGAAGGAAGAAAGTCGTTCGACTTCAGCGATCGAGAGAAGGCTACAAGTCAAGTCAGAAAGAAAGAAACTTCAGAGGAAACACAAGACAACAAGACATCAAGACAACAAGAGACACAAGAGAAGTTGGAAGATCTAGATAAAATTTTGTAATTCATAGACTATAGTTTTGGTCTAGCTTCTTATTTTCTTTTAATATGGTGTAATAAAGAGGTCAATAAGCAGTAGCAACGGCAGAAACCACAGTAACAGTGAAACCATGGCTTCATGGTAGTCCCAGCTACCAAAACTTCCCGAACTACATTGACCTGATTCCTTTATAGCCAAGTATATGTAGGAGAACTTTTGAAGTAGAGGTTCGGTCAAATCTTTCAAAAAATGCTTCATACGGAGTATTCAAACGGGCAAAAATTGCTTGTATCCGCTCACTTTATCTTTGCATGAAAACTCTTAGTATTTCCGGACAAAGAGGGGTAGCTGTGAGCACGTGATTTTTGCCCCATATGAACTACTCCCAAATAAATCAAAACAAAAATTGTCATTTTTATCGTGTGCATTTTTTGTGAATTTTCTTGGTATTTTATGTCATTATTCGCATGCGTCCGTGCATATTTATGTGTTTAAATAAATAAAAAATACAAAATATGTTGCATTTATATTTAGGATTAATTAAGTAAGTTGTTTACAAAAATGAAAAGAAATCAAAAATAATTTACTTTGCATTTTTATCATCTAATATCAAATTGTGTGATTTTATTTTAAATTGGTAGGTAATTATATGTGATAATCATTATTAAGAGTTAATTAGTACTTATTTAAGTTAATTTGGCTTTTATAATTTAAGTTAGGTTTTGGTTTTTAAAACTTAGGAAGCAAAATGAAAGAAAAGAATTAAAATAGGAAGAAAAGTCGGATTGGGCTCAAATCCCTGGCTCAATGGCATGTCCCAAACCCGGTCCAGGCAGCTCCTCTCACAGGAAGGTGAAACGACATAGTATAGGAGCCAAACTACGTAATTTCAATGGCAAAAGATCACAGCCGTCCATCTGATCATAATCCAACAGCTCAAAACCCTCCTTCCTCACCCGGACCAGCCCCGAACCGTTCCACCCAAAGACCAACCCGGTCTAAAGGGGACCTAAACGAAGTCGTTCTGTTCAGTGAATTGATGCAAGTCGTCGATCTTAATCGATCCAATGGCCTGGATCAGATCCCTCCCCCCGTATATAAGTGCGTAACGCACCCCACCCCCCTTCAGACCCACCCCTCTCCTCGTCTCTCTCATCTTCATCCTCTCAGAGACGACCCCTCCTAAAACCCTAGCGCCGCTCTCCGTTCCCAACGCCCAAAACCCGGCGGCAAAGCCTCTGATGACCACCAAACTTACACCCCTGAACCACCCAGTCCCCCTCAGTCCGAATCCACCTTCAGCTTCCTTCAAATTCTTACAGAACCCTTCGAATCTAAGATAGAAGAAATCGACCCCAACCCCTAGGTCGTTCGTTTAACCCCAAATCAACACCAGTTGACCCCCTGACCTCCCTCGTCCCTGAACCACCCCTAGTTTCCCTCAGATCAAACCAGAACTTGTCGAATCTTAATTCGAATGACCAAGCCCTAGAAGAACCAAACTCCAGGCTTTTTGAAAATTTAGGAACTTGAGGTTTCAACAAACTTTAGTCGAGTGTTCTCAGTACAGAACACTCGATTAAGGTCCGTTTTGGCCTCAAAAGTTCAGTTCGAAGTTTCGAGTAGGACAGAGTCGAGTTGTCTGAATTCTGAGGTATTTCCCTTTGTTTTCCTTTTTCTGTTATTGTCGTTTTAATATATCTGATTGATTTGTCATTTTTGGTCAATTAGTTCTTCCTCCTCTTGTCGACCTTTTTCTTGGTCCATTTTTCTTCTGATCAATTTGCACGTGTTAGAAGCTGTTTGAATCAATTGAATATGTGTGTCTATTAGTTTGATTTTAAAGTTAGTAAGTTCTTGTACAAAACTGTGGCTATTTTCGTAATTGTTTGCTGTTACTATTGGTTCGAATTGTCTCATTTATGTCATGTTTGGTTCTTTTCTCTTCATTGTCTATCATTCTGTTGAATATGAAATTCAGTGTATTTACAGTGTTCACTTGTTCTTGTTTAGGTATAATTTAGAATTGTGGTAGTTTATTCCTTGAGTCTGTGTCAATCATGGTTTAAAAAACATGACCTTGATAGTCCAGCCTGATGTTGTCATGAATCACTGAATCCTTCATCTTTGTCATAATGCTGTGTGATCCAATTTGTGGTCAAAGTTTAGATTGTGGTTGAGTGTGATGTTTATTATTAATGTGATTTTGATTCAGCTTCAGCTTTATTGTTCTGTTGAGTTCTATTTAGTATTAATGTGATTCTGGTTTAGATACAACTAAAAGTGAGTAATTAGGAATCAGCTTGGTTAATCGACAGTCTTGAATTGGTTATAGCTGAATGGGTGATACATGTTAAAGGGTTTAAGGTAGGACAATAGTTTCAGGGGTTTTAGGGGGGTATTTTGGGATTTAAAAGTTTTAAAATGGTTTAACTTAATGTTCTGTCAGTAAAGTACTAGTGTGACCATTAAATTAATGCATTGATTCATACATTAAGGATTGGGAATCAGGGACATCATGGGGTTTAAAGGAAATTGATTAAGAAATGGGTGCCCATACCTGTTTGAACTTTAAATAAAGAAAAGACAAATGTTAGTGGGGGACAAGTAAATTAAAAAAGAATTTAGACATAGTAATGGGGTGTTCAGGGAATATCATGGGCAGGAAATATTTTTTAATAGGCGTTAGTGCTCCTGAGAGCTGGAAGGGGTCAGTTTTGGGTATAAATAGAAGGGGGTTTGGACATAATAAGGGCTGGCTTTTGAAATCAGTTTCAGAGGTCACACTTGAAAGAATATTAGAAGTTTTTGTTTTTTAGATAAAGAAGCAATCAATTTTCTTTGGTTCTTGGTCAATTAAAAGAGTTGAGAGAGCTATTTGAGAGTTATCAGTTCTTGAGTGTTTAATCAGTTTTAGAGAGCTTTTTTCAGTGCTTCAGGGTATTTTCAATTTAGAGAAAGTTTACTATTCTATTGAGAAAAACACTATTCCATTGAGTAAATCATGAACTCTCATAGTTGGTTTTTCTATAACTGGTTTGTTTTCAAGTTGAGTCACTGGTTGCTGGAAGTTCTAAGTGTTGCAGGGTTCATTGTGGGTCAATTTGGTGCTGTGTTTGGTAGATTTACTGCGTATGTTTGATTTTCAAAACATTTCTGGACTCCTGAACTTTTCCTGGACTGCATGTGATCAGCTGCTTGTTACCTGCTGTTGCTGACCCCTTTTTCTCTTTCTTATTGCTCACAAATTTCCAGGTATTTGCTTTCTTTCTTGATGTATTAATGGTGCTGATTTGAAGTGGGAATACAAATGAAAAATGCTTACCTTTTGCTTCTTGAACCTTATCTGTTTGGACTATATGTACTGATGCCTAAATAGTTTAGACACAATAGCTTAATGTAGTTTAGTTCCAATTTGTTACAACTGTATAATTGGACTAAGACTGGACTATGATTGGGTTGTTTTAGGTGTTTGTTGTTCAGTTTATGTACTGAGGGAATTGGTCTTTAAACTTGTCTCATTTTCGTTTGGTTGTGAAATGTAAAGCAGTTACAATTGTTTGAAGCTTTCTTGTATAGTTTAAGTTTTCCTTAAGTAAATAGCCCGGTTCTAGATGTCGAATTATCAAGATGTATCGGATATGTGAATAATCAGCCTTGATATTTCTTAGCGCAACGTAGTTTCAATGATGTTCCTTCTGTGTAATGAATCATGCGAGTAGGTAAAAACTTGAACAAACTGGGCAGTAAAATTGGAGTTTGAGCTCATCATTTCCATGTTAATAATTTAAGGTAGCATAAGTTAGATCCACATGATAATCGTGTTTTTTATTTCAATAGCAAGTTCAGTAATTCCATTTAGTAATCTTGGCTCGAATCAACCTAAAAATAATCGAGTTTGCTTTGTGTTGTCACGATCGGCCTCCAGAAACTAAATAAGTAATCTGAGTCTTAAAACCAGGATTTTAATGATCACTCTTTCATTAAATTCGAATAGGAGAATATGGATTTTCTTTGCAATTGTTAAACAGTTCTTAAATAGTGAATAAATTAGGATTTCTTTTTTGGAGACAAATAAAATAGAGAATCATAGTTGCTTCTAGGTTTGCCCTTTTAAATAATAACGAGATAAGCCTCGCCAAATAAAGCACATAAATTGCGGGGACCTTATTAAATATATATATAAAAATACTTAGATTTCGGGACGGGTCGTTTAGCGAATTTCTCGGCTCTTCCCCAAAGTAATAACGTGCTAGTCACATTTCGGGACGGGTCATGTAGCAAATTGAGGCGCGCTTTTTAATAATTCACTTTCTTAAAACTCGGGTGCACATTTATGTGACCCAAATCTAAATCTCAACGGAGTCGAAATGCATCGATAACCACTGGTGCATTGATGTGACGTGGTTCGAGACGCATTTTCACGACGTTGCAATTTTCTTTTAAAATAACAATAATAAAAGAGGGAAAGAGTTAAAATTTTCACATAGGTTCAACATATATAAAATCAGATAAATATGCCGAATATGACAGTTGAGCGACCGTGCTAGAACCACGGAACTCGGGAATGCCTAACACCTTCTCCCGGGTTAACAGAATTCCTTACTCGGATTTCTGGTGCGCGGACTGTTAAACAGAGTCAATTTCTTTCCTCGATTCGGGATTTGAACCGGTGACTTGGGACACCATAAATCTCCCAAGTGGCGACTCTGAATCTCTTAATAAAATAAATCCCGTTTCGATTGTCACTTCAAGTTAGAAATAACTCCTTTTTATTATACCCCTTTTGGGGTGTAGTAGTGAAAAAGGAGGTGTGACAAGTAATACCTGGAATTTGAATAGAAATAAGAAAATGAGAGCCAGTTGTGCATCAGCAATGTAGTAGTGTTCAATTTCAAGCAGGAAATCAGCAATTCCAAGTCAAAACCCAGGAAATACGGACGGGATGTAGTTGACTTCAATGTAACTTCAATTAACCAAATAAACCAGCTGGATTTGAAAACCAGACCTTGATGAACTAATGTAATTGAAAACAGTAGATCTAGAATGGATTCCTATACTATACTTTTGTGTTGATTTTTAGGATTTTTGTTTCTAGGATCTAATGTTTTTGTATCTAAACTCTCTACTTCTACATGATTTTGTTTGAATTTTTAGTATTTCCCTCTCGAAATTTCTAGCTTCTAACTTTGAATTTCAAACTTCATGTCTCTGTGGATTTCTAGAATCTGAATTTTGAATTTCAGATTTCTAACCCCCTAAACTTGACTTGCAAGGCAAGGGCACTGCCCCTTTTATAGACAAAAGTTAGGGCAACTTTCAGATTTTCTTTTGCACCCTTGGTCCCTTATTTAATTTTAGTTTTTAGCTACTTAGTCCTTCAATTAATGAATTATTGCCCAAGTTATATCACCTATTCCTGAATTTTAAATTAGAACCCCCATCTAGAAGGTTCTAGGGGGTTCTATTTCAGTTATTGTAGGGATTCTCCTTTTGAACTACCTATACTACCCTTGACATAGTTCTGAAATTACTAACTTAGTTAAACCTAACCTCATCCCTGTTAACTTGGTCAAGAAGTGACCATGGTTAATTACCAAAGGCTAGAAACTATTCAGCTATAACCAAACAGGGTCTAATTATCAAAATCCCTAAAATTAAACTACCAAATCCATCTAAACCTAATTAACTAAAATTACAGGCTATTGCCATGAATTAAACAGAAAACCGGGAACAAACTTAATACAGACTCATGCTATCTATTGTCAATCAAATAGAATATTAGGACTCAAACAAAAATGAAAACAAAAATAATCATAAAAACAAATACGAACAGAGAAAAAATCAATTAAAGACTTTAAGAAGATTGGCAAGCAAAAATCAAGGCCTAGATCAGTTAAACATTATGAAGGGGAAGCTAACCACAATTAAAAGAAAGTTTCACTATGCAGCGAGCAAGAAACAAAAGAAAAACACAAATAAAGAAAGAAAGAAAAATTAAAAAAAAAACTTACTGATTTTAGGCCCCGATTTGACTTATTTTGAATCTGATCCTCAGTAAATGTTAAATGTCTATTTTTGCCAAAATAAACAAATAACATTAACTGGGGATCGCTCGAACATTGGGGAAAATCCCAACAAGGTTGAGCTTCCTTTAAACTTCCAAACTAAACCCTAGATCTAAGATTCGAGTGGTTCTGGCTAGGTTTGAAGGAAATTGGTTTGGGATTTGGGAAGAGGGGGTTAAGGCGAGTCTGGGGTGTAAGTTTGGTGGGGTTTTGAGGCATCGCCACTGTACACGGCGGATTCGGCTATTAGGGTTTCACTTATTCGATGCGTTTGGGTGGGATTCGAAGAAAACTAAAGGCGGATATGGAAAGAGGAGGAAGCGAGGAAGCTATGGTGAAAATTTCAGGGTCATCGAAGACTCGCCGCTGGCGGAGGTAATTTTCAGCCGGCAGTAGACGGTAAAGGACAGCGGCATTACATCGGGGGTTAGAGGGTATGAGAGATGGTGAGGGTAGGGAGGCCTGAGGGGGGTGAGGGTCGTTAGGACGGATTTATATTAAATGAGGTAGGCTTCTCAACCGTTAGATTAAAAACCTAGATGGTTGAGATTTATTTGAGCCTAAACGACGTCATTTTATGAGAATGGGGGGCTGGACCGGGTATTGTGTATTTGGGCTTGGGTTGAGACAGGTCTGGGAAGGGGTTTTGGCTTGGGCTGGCCCAAAAATTGGGTATTTTATTAAGACCTTTAATCTTTGAATTTTCTTTTCTTTTTCTCTTCTTTTTCTGTTTATTTTGAGATTTTTGTTACATACAAAATTAAAAATAAAAATACCTGAATTAATCCCAAAATTAAACTAATTAATATTTAATAATTAACTAACTCCTAATTTAAAAGAAAACTAAGATAAATTCGCAAATTAGAAGGTGAATCTGGACTACAATCGTTTCAAGATCGAGTTGTAGGGACATGTTCACTTCAGCGTCTTCAGAAGGCTGAATCTGGACTACAATCGGATTAAGTGTGACCTTTGGTTTCTTTAGTTCGTCACCTTCAGTGATTAATCTGATCGACCCTTTGGGGTTCTAATCCTCCTCTATCTCAATCGTGTGAATGCCTCCACCTTTGTGGTCAGGTAGAGGGTTGTTGCAGAAATTAGGAGCAGGCTCCTTTGCCACAATGATATTGTTGTCAATCAAAGCTTGAATCTTGTCTTTTAGGGAGCGGCACTCATCAATGGTATGCCCTTTCATGCCGGAACGGTATGCACAGATTTTATTTGGGTTGATTCATTAGGAAGGGTTTCCTGGAGTTATGGAAGGGATAGGGGTGACATGACCAGAAACTTTAAGCCTTTCATACAGCTGGTCGATTGGTTCGGCAATGGTGGTATATTGTTTGGGAGGTCTGCGGTCGAAGTTTGGTCGAGGTCTAAGGAAATTTTGGCGGGGTGATTGATAGTGAGCTTGTTGGGTATTGTAGGCTTGGTAGACGTATGCAGGTTGGGAGTATATGGGTGAAGTAGGCTGATATGCGGGAGGTAGAGATGATTGGTAAGTAGGTGGTGGAGCTTGGTAAGCAGGCGAGGGTGCTTGGTAATTTAGGGTAGTGTGATATGTGAGTGGAGGTAATGGATAGGTTTGGTATTTGGTTGGGGATTTTGTCCTTTGTGCAACCATTATGGAAACCACATCCATTTTCTTGGATGTGCCACCAGACTGTAAATCCTTGTTGGTAGGATGCAATGCTTCAAAGTTAGAGACCATTCCACTTTTGTTACCTTCCTCGATCCTTTCCCCTAGTTTGATGATGTCGGAAAATTTCAAGCATTCGATTAACATCAACCTCTCATAGTACTGTGGGTCCTGGGCCCGGACGAAAAACCTGTTCATTTGTTCTTCTTCTAAAGCTGGACTGACCTTAGCGGCTTCTTATCTCCAACAAGTAGCATACTCGAGGAATGTCTCCGTAGGTTTCTTCTTTATGTTCTGGATGTATAACACATCTGGTGCATTCTTCGTGTTGAATCTGAACTTTTCCATGAAATCAGGCGCCATCTATACCCAATTCGACCACTTCTTCGGGTCTTGGCTAATATACCAAGATAGGGCATTCTCTTTTAGACTTCTCATAAAGAGCTTTATGCGAATGATTTCATCCTTTCCTACTCCGACCAGTTTGTCGTAGCGTGTTCTTAAATGAAATCTAGGATCCCCGATGCCATCGAACATCTCGAACTTGGGAGGTTTGTACCCCTCGGGCAGTTCCACATATGGTTGAATGCACATGTCTTCGTAATTGAGTCCCTCGATCCCCTTGCTTCCTTCGACACCCTGAACTCTGCTAGTCAGCTTCTTGAGTTCCGCAGGCAGATTCATGATAAGAGAGTCTTTGTCATCAGACTCGGGTATGCCCAAGGTGGGCTGAATGGGGTGGGGTATGGTTTCCACATAGATGGGGGTGTTGTGGTGATGATCATTTGTGGAATTTAGTAGTTCAGGGATGAGCATTGGGGTGTTTCTTGAAGTGTGGCATGTGTTGCAGTGGTGGTCGTGAGCTAATTGGTTTTGTGGTTTCGGGATGTTTTGTGGTGGCATGGGATTTTGAGTTTTAGGGAAGTTGATATCTGGGGTGGTGAGGGAAAATGACAGACTTGACAAATTCCAAACTTGGTCCAGTTCTTCTTGGAATTTCAATAACTTCTGTTCGAGCTGGGAGGCACTTTCCTTGGAAACGTGAATACCCTAGGGAACCTCTACCCTTTCGACTGAGTTCTCCTTCCTGATGTTCCTCAAATCTTTCATTTTCCCTTGTTCTTGTTTCTAATAGGACTCGGAGGAGGAGGAGGTGGAGGGACCTTGGATCTTTTGGAGTAAGATGACGATGCCAAAGTGCACGAACTAACCTTTAGGGAGGGGAATATACAAAAGTAAAAACAAAAGGTAACAAGTCAATAGGGATCGTGAGGAGAAAACATTGTAGTATTTAAACACATAGTACAAGAATATAAATCGTATCCTAATTTGGGAGCCTCATTGTGCCGAGGTAGGCCTAGCGACAAATAAATTTGGAGAACTTAGAATGCTAATTACCTCTTTTTATTGATGGAAAATAAGACGAATCCAAAAACGACACTAAATAACAGGAAATAATGATGTCACTAGTGGTCATAGGCCCTATTACGTTTGCAAAGCAAAGAATAACTCCTATCTACTTGGTCCTAGAAGGACCTTCCCCAGACTCGGCAATGTTGGCTCCTTTGTACAGCTCTCCTAGCTTGCGCAATCCCAGCAGCAAATAGTCCTTTGCCGGATGTCCGCCATCATTTCCTTCAGCAACCCTACAATCTTCAACTCTCTTTAGAAACTTCTTTTCCAACTCCACTATACCCCGCTCCAAATAGTTTAGATGTTTGTTGGCGCTGACAGCCATGTCTTTCCATTCATCGAATAGCTTTTGTTTGGATTTTTGTATTTCCTGGTGCTCTTTTTCACATTCCTGCATCCTTTTGTGCAATTGGTTGTACTTTACCTGTGCTTCAACCTTTTCATCAATGATCCTGTGACCTCAACCAAATCCGGGTTGACCCAAATCATTGTGATTTTCTTCCAACCAGCCTAGGTAGTATGGAGTACAACCAGCATGGTAGTGATCTGGCTCAATGGTGTCTTTTCCCAAGACAATTTTTCTATGCCACATATGCTGAGCCTGGCACCCGTACGGGCTATCGTCATCTTGGAAGTCGGCTCGAAAGTGGCTCATCTTGTCGACCCATGGTATAACTTGTCTTCTACCTGCCTGTCTCATTACCCGAATAGGGACACATGGGTAGGTCCCCCTCAAACCGATTAGTAACAGAAATGGCGCATCCCTAGACCGTATGATGAATTCTTTAGTAGGGAACCATTCAAACATCCATTGTACCCGGTCTTCAGTAAGATTGTTGAAGAGTTCGACCCATTCTCTAGTATTTTCTGGTTGGGCGAACATGTTGGGCATATAATTCATCTGCTTTGGGTAATGAAAAGCGATATGATCATCCCAGTCTCTGCGATGGATTTCCTGTTGGTATTCACCCCTTAGGAGATGTTCCATGAGCCATTATTGGAGTAGCACATCACACCCATCGAAGTGTTGGGCCCCTTGTTTATATTTTTCTAAGGCACGGTATATTTACGCAATTATCATTGGCACAAGGCTGAATGGTAGCCCGTTGATTCCTTTCATTAAAGTTTTAGTGACCATGGCCAGTATGGTATGGGTTCTGGCTTTATTTGTTGGAAAAAGTATCATCCCCAAGAAACAAAACATAAACACATATACCCTTCGGTGGATGTGCCCAAATGAAGTGATGGCAAATTCGTCTAGATAGGTACGGTATGACTTGTTGTGGCCGTACCTTTCATATAAATGGTCGAATGGAATGTAAAACTTCTCCAAACATGTCAAATTGGGATTCTTCTTTAAACCCATCATCTTAATAAATCCCCTACCCTTTAGATTTTCTAACATTAGCAAACCCAAAATAGACCTTAGTTGAGTGCTCTCGTTCGAGAACACTCGACTAGGGTCCATATTGGCCCCAAGTCCAAAAGAAATCAGAAGTTAGAACCCAGGCCAAGCACTGCACAAAATCTTGATCCATGTTGCCCAATGTATGCCACTTCCCAACATCTCGACGAGTATGCTATTCCAAAGCTGCCCCAGTCAGGCTCTCACTGAAATACGCCATCAACAAATCATCTTTCTCGCCAACACCTCTCATTTCATGGTAATAACCCATCAGATGGGCTATCGAATCTCCACCCCCATCATACAAGTTAAACTTTGGCATTTTTAACCCCGCAGGCAGGCAAACGTCGGGGAACATACACAATTCTTTGCAAGGCATGTTAACCTAGTCTCCCATCCCTTGCATGTTTTTTAAGGATTGTTCTACGCCTTTCAGGTTCATGGATATCTCATCTCGCCGTACTTTTCCTGTAACCTTTTCATTTTCAGCATGAAGCTCATCCCGAGGGCTCTTCTTGTATGAATCAAGAACCTGTGGGCGACCTTTAAGGGATAATATTGGGCATCACAAGCTTTGAGTGGGTATTCATTGTTGGGGTTGTGGATATGATAGGAGGGCAATTTTGGGGAGAGGTAATTGGAGGAAGAGTGACAGAGATACTGGGGTTGTTGGGAAGTGCCAAAGCTTGGATAAAGGTAGCATCTAAGAAGTCAGGTGGTGGAAGGGGTGGTGCCTTACCATTCATCCAGGCCTGATACATGTCCATCATGTGTTGTCTTAACATCTTTGCCTCATCAACCAAACCAGTGTTCTGTTCAACCAACTGCTTTCGAGCACCCGTATCAACCAACCTAGTTCTGACGTTGTCTGCCATTGCCTTTTTGACTTTATGTTGTAGAGAAGAGTTACCACTTCAAAAAACACAAACCAACCACCCTTCTTGCTATGAAGATGTCAAAAGGGAACAAAATGGGGTCATCCCGTTAGCGTTAGGGCATTTTAACAGCAAAAATATCACATTGCGTGCAATGCACCTAACAACAATTAATGGTTCTAGAATGACTTCGAGGGTCGTAAGGTCACTTGGCATCATCCCAATTTGTCCATTTGAATCTTTTCTTTTCTTTTCTTTCCTCACACTTCTTAGCTCGCTCATTTTCTTTCCCCTTTTTCTTTTTGATTATCGCCCTTTTTCTTCCTTCTTATTTCTCACCTCCCATAATTTCACCATCTTTTCTTTCCTTTTCTCTCTTTTTCCTTTTTTTATTTTCCTTTTCTTTTTCTGTTTCTTTTGTTTTCCTTTTCTTTTAATAATAAAAAATGATTCGATATAACCCTATGTAGGTTGCCCACGTATCATGACCCCTCATGTATCAGATCTTTGCGTAGTTCTGGAAGATCGAGAGTAAAGTAAACAAACTAACATTCTCTTTTTTTTTTTTTTGTTTTTTTAACCTTAAGGACTATTCTTATAAGGAAAAAAGAAATAAAAAAAGCAAAACTTTCTATTTTTTTTTTTTGAATTTTCTAGACTTAATGTTCTATAGTCTATTCCAAACGCAAGCTTAACGAGCATATACTTTTTTTTTTGAAACAAAAACTCTACGGGGAATTGTTAAGGAAAAAGCCCTCCAAAAGAAAAATATTTTTTTAATTCTTTTTTTATGAAAGAAATCTAAAGAATAAACCACAGAAAAATATTTTGAATTTTCATTTGATATCCTGACGTAAGATTTCGAAACAAGCAATGTGCAGACTCCTGAAGGGGCCCCTTACGGCCCAAACGCAATATCAAGCCATCTCGTGGCATCTATTAGGCCTTAAGCCTCATATCAATATTAATATAATACTGTTGCGGCGCGCAGCCCGTTCCCACACTCAGTCCAGAATCACATAAGCCCCTCGGGCACAATAGCATATAAAATATTTAGCTCAAACTTCATTTAAAGATATTATTTAAGTTCCAAGTTTTGAGAAAAAGTGGCTGAGTTTGAAAAACGGTATTAAATACTAGGACTGAGTTCAATTATCTGTAAATATGGTAAGAAACCAGTAAACAATCCCTGAAGGATTCAAGCAGTTGGCACGAAGCCCAATTATGATAATTAATCAATTTTTATAAGGATATCTACTAAGCTTCAATCAACTAGGTAGTAATTTTATTAAGCGGGACGGACCAAGTCACGATCTCCGACGGTGCTCTACCCCACGCCCGTTATCCAGCGTGCAAGTCACCTCATCATAGCACTATAAAGTGCAAATTCAGGGTTTCAAACCCTCAGAGCATCATTTACATCTATTACTCACCTCAAGCCGGTTAAAATCCTAGTTCGCTATGCCTTTGCCTCTCAAATCGACCTCCTCGCGCGTTGAATCTGACCAAAACTACAATGAATACGTCACATTATGCTATAGGATCAATACTCAATCGAAATAATCGAAAAATATCAATAATCCCGAAATTGACAAAAACCCGAGCCCCGAGCCCACTTCTCAAAACTGAGAAATTTTTATAGAAAAGTGTTCTTCATTTCTCTCAATTCTGTACATATAAAGAACTCCAAAATTGGAGTACATTTGACCCCTCAAATCGACCCCTAAAGGTCTCATAATCTCAGGCCCTAAAATCTTATTTTTCTAATATTTTTCATGAATTAAAGGCTGGGATTATGGTCTATAATCACCCATAAATTATTTTTAATAATCAAATCACTTATCTATGTGATACCCACTGATTTTCTCTCTTAAAAATCGCCTCAGAAGCTTTTTCCCGTTCAAAATTGGAAGAAATCTCGACTTGCTCATTTTAGGTATAATGTTAACGCGTTTTACTGCTCCCAATTAGATGATTGTGTTTTGACCAAAATTTCGATCCAATATTCAAGCAAATCGGTTACGATTTTAGGGATAAGGTCTTGGGGGTTGGAAAGAGCAGGAAAAGGAGAGTTTTGTTGAAATTTTGGGAGGATTTGGGGCTTTGCCGGCGGCGGACGGCGAAGATGCGGTGGGACAACGGTGGTTAAACACCGGCGTTACAAGGGAGGGTACGATGAAGATGACTAATGTTTTTTAGGGGTAATGACAAATTCAGACATTTTTATTAATTGTCTGAGATTGAAGTTGGGCCGTTGGATTAAAGAGAATGGATGGTCGAGATTGCAGGACGCCAAAACGGCGTCGTTTTGGTGAGTAACAGACAAACTGGGTTGGGGTGACAATTGGGCCTGGATTGGGGTATTTCACTTGGGCTGATTGATTTTGGCCCAGTTTTGGTCTCCAATTAAGACCATTTGTTTTTATTGTTTTTCTTTTATTTCTTTTATCTATTTTTTGTATTTTTTTTCTCTTTTTCCTTATTTTTTATATTTTGATTTTGTTAAAAATGACAAAGAATAAAATCAAAGATCCAATTGACTCTAATATGATATTTATTTAATTCCCAAAATTAACTAATTCCTAATTTTAAACTAAAATTTAAGACAAATTCTTCAAATTAAAAGTAAAAATGCAACTAACCATTTTTGTCATTTTCTTTATATGTAAACAATTTTAACTACTAACTAATACTAAAAATATGAAACTAAATCCCAAATAGATGCCGAATGTATTATTGTATTTTTAATATGAATTAAAATGCACAAATAAAATGCAAATCATTAACAGAAATAATACAAAAAATTCACAAAATTGTAAAATAATAAAGAAATTATTTTGTTTGAATTTTTTGGGAATAATTTGCTTAGGGCAAAAATCACGTGCTCACAGCTGCCCCTCTTTGTCCGGAAACACGAAGAGTTTTCGTGCAAAGATAAGTGAGCGGAAACGAGCGATTTTTCCCCATTCGAATATTCCGTGTGAAGCATTTTTGAAAAAGTTTGACCGCACCCTGCTTCGAAGGTTGCCTACATATCCTGGGCTAAACAGAAATCAGGTCAGTGTAGTTCATGAATGTCTGGTAGCTGGGACTACCAAGAGTTGTGGATTTCACTGTTGTTGCTGCTGCTACTGCTTGCTGACCTCCTTATTACACCAAAAGGAAAATCAAAGATAAGCTAGCTATACCTAACAACTATAAGTTACAAGATTCCTATCTATGATTCTCTTGAAACTTGATCTTGAGTCTTAGCTGATTTTGCTGTGGACTTCGATCTGAATCTCGATGCTCGCAAGTTGTAGGTGTTTTCTTCTCCATGAAGCATTGGGTCAAAACAGGATCAGCGGAGCTTGTGACTTCAATCAGATTTTGAGCAATCCTCACCCTTGCTTGCTTCACATTTGAGTTCATTTCTTTTTGTTCTTTTCTTCTTTTCTTGATTCTGGATTGAGATTTAGTCCATTGGCCATCTCACATCTTGTGTCTTGAGGCCGACCTGCTTAAGATACCAAAACAAACAAATGAACGAAATTTTCTGCCCCAGTTTTCACTAGGAAAATTTCGTGAGTTAGTTGCGACACATATCTAAGCGATCAAATCAGTATTGTGTAGGGAGATCCTCGGATTTTGGCAAGGATTCAGAAAGAAAAGGCTCCACAATTTTTTAGCCGGGAGATCGTCGGTTGTTTTGCCGGGATTTGAAAATAAAAAGCTCCACGATTTTTTGGCCGGTAGATCCTTGGTTTTGTGGAAGGGATTTGGAAAGAAAAAACTCCACGATTTTTTGGCAGGGAGATCCTCGGTTTTTTGGCCGGGATTTGGAAAGAAAAAGCTTCACGGTTTTTTGGCAGGGAGATCCTCGATTTTTTGGGCAGGACTTGGAAAGAAAAAGCTCCATGGTTTTTTGGCCGGGAGATCCTCGATTTTTTGGCCGGGATTTGGAAAGAAAAATCTCCACGGTTTTTTGGCCGGGAGATCCTCGATTTTTTTGCCGGGATTTGGAAAGAAAAAGTTCCACGATTTTTTGGCCGGGAGATCCTCAAAGTTTTGGCCGGGACTTGGAAAGAAAGAGCTCCATGGTTTTTTAGCCGGGAGATCCTCGGTTTTGTGGTCGGGATTTTGAAAGAAAAAGCTCCACGATTTTTTGGCCGGGAGATCCTCGGTTTTTTGGCCGGGATTTGGAAAGAAAAAGCTCCACGGCTTTTTGGCCGGGAGATCCTCGGTTTTTTGGCCGGGATTTGGAAAGAAAAAGGTCCACGATTTTTTGGCCGGGAGATCCTCAGTTTTTTGGCCGGGATTTGGAAAGAAAAAGCTCCACGGTTTTTTGGCCGGGAGATCCTCGATTTTTTGGCGGCATTTAGAAAGAAAAAGCTCCAGGATTTTTTGGCCGGGAGATCCTCAGTTTTTTGGCCGGGATTTGGAAAGAAAAAGCTCCACGGTTTTTTGGCCGGGAGATCCTCATTTTTTTGGTCGGGATTTGGAAAGAAAAAGCTCCACGGTTTTTTGGCCGGGAGATCCTCGATTTTTTGGCGGCATTTGGAAAGAAAAAGCTCCAGGATTTTTTGACCGGGAGATCCTCGGTTTTTTGGCCGTGATTTGGAAAGAAAAAGCTCCGTGGTTTTTTGGCCGGGAGATCCTCTATTTTTTGGCCGGGATTTGGAAAGAAAAAACTCTACAGTTTTTTGGCCAGGAGATCCTCGATTTTTTGGCCGGGATTTGGAAAGAAAAAGCTCCACAGTTTTTTGGCCGGGAGATCCTCGGTTTTTTGACAGAAATTTAGAAATAAAAAGCTCCACGGTTTTTTGGCCGGGAGATCCTCGATTTTTTGGTCAGGATTTAAAAAAGAAACAAGCTCCACAGTTTTTTGGCCGGGAGATCCTCAGTTTTTTGTCCGGGATTTGGAAAGAAAAAAGCTCCACGGTTTTTTGGCCGGGAGATCCTCGATTTTTTGGCCAGCATTTGGAAAGAAAAAGCTCCATGGTTTTTCGGCCGGGAGATCCTCGATTTTTTGGCAGGGATTTGGAAAGAAAAATCTCCACAGTTTTTTGGCCGGGAGATCCTCGATTTTTTGGCCGGGATTTGAAAAGAATAAGCTCCACGAGTTTTTTGCCGGGATTTGGAAAGATAAAGCTCCATGGTTTTTTGGCCGGGAGATCCTCGGTTTTTTTCAAGGATTTGGAAAGAAACAAGCTCCACGGTGTTTTGGCCGGAAGATCCTCGGTTTTTTGGCCGTGATTTGAAAAGAAAAAGCTCCATGGTTTTTTGGTTGGAAGATCCTCGGTTTTTGACCGGCATTTGGAAAGAAAAATCTCCACGGTTTTTTGGCGAGGAGATCATCGATTTTGTCTCCGAGATTTGGAAAGAAAAAGCTCCACGATTTTTTGGCCGGGAGATCCTCGATTTTTTTGCCGGGATTTGTAAGAAAAAGCTCCACGGTTTTTTGGCCGGGAGATCCTCGGTTTTTTGGCCGGGATTTGGAATGAAAAAGCTCCACGGTTTTTTGGCCAGGACATCCTCGGTTTTTCGGCTAGGATATGGAAAGAAACAAGCTCCACGGTGTTTTGGCCTGGAGATCCTCGATTTTTTGGCAGGGATTTGGAAAGAAACAAGCTCCACGGTGTTTTGGCCGGGAGATCCTCGATTTTTTGGCCGGGATTTGGAAAGAAAAAGCTCCACGGTTTTTTGGCTGGAAGATCCTCGATTTTATACCGGAATTTGGAAAGAAAAATATCCTCGATTTTTTGGCCGGGAGATCCTCGGTTTTGTCGCTGCGATTTGGAAAGAAAACGCTCCACGATTTTTTGGCCGGGAGATCCTCGATTTTTTTTCCAGGATTTGGAAAGAAAAAGCTCCACGGTTTTTTGGCCGGGAAATCCTCGGTTTTTTGGCCGGGATTTGGAATGAAAAAGCTCCACGGTTTTTTGGCCAGGAGATCCTCGGTTTTTTGGCTAGGATTTTGAAAGAAACAAGCTCCACGGTGTTTTGGCCGGGAGATCCTCGATTTTTTGGCGGGGATTTGGAAAGAAAAAAGCTCCACCGTTTTTTGGCCGGAAGATCCTCGGTTTTTTGGCCGGGATTTGGAAAGAAAAAAGCTACACGGTTTTTTGGCCGGGAGATCCTCGGTTTTTTGGCCGGGATTTGGAAAGAAAAAGTTCCACGGTTTATTGGCCGGGAGATCATCGATTTTTTGGCCGGGATTTAAAAAGAAACAAGCTCCACAGTGTTTTGTCCAGGAGATCCTTGATTTTTTGGCCGGGATTTGGAAAGAAAAAAGCTCTACGGTTTTTTGGCCGGGATTTGGAAAGAAAAAGCTCCCCGATTTTTCGGCCGGGAGATCCTCGATTTTTTGGCCGGGATTTGGAAAGAAAAAGCTCCACGGTTTTTTGGCCGGGAGATCCTCGGTTTTTTGGCCGGGATTTGGAATGAAAAAGCTCCACGGTTTTTTGGCCAGGACATCCTCGGTTTTTTGGCTAGGATTTGAAAAGAAAAAGCTCCACGGTTTTTTTTCCGGGATATGGAAAGAAAAACTCCACGATTTTTTGGCCGGGAGATCCTCGGTTTTTTGGAAAGGATTTGGAAAGAAACAAGCTCCACGGTGTTTTGGCGGGGAGATCCTCGGTTTTTTAACTAGGATTTGGAAAGAAAAAGCTCCACGATTTTTTGGTCGGGAGATCCTCGGTTTTTTGACCGGGATTTGGAAAGTAAAAAGCTCCACGATTTTTTGGCCGGGATTTGGAAAGAAAAAGCTCCACGATTTTTTTGCCGGTAGATCCTCGATTTTTTGGCCGGGATTTGGAAAGAAAAAGCTCCATGGTTTTTTGGCAAGGAGATCCTTGGTTTTTTTGCCGGGATTTGGAAAGAAAAAGTTCCACGGTTTTTTGGCCGGGAGATCCTTGATTTTTTGGCCGGGATTTAAAAAGAAACAAGCTCCACAGTGTTTTGGCCAGGAGATCCTCGATTTTTTGGCCGGGATTTGGAAAGAAAAAAGCTCAACGGTTTTTGGGCCGGGATTTGGAAAGAAAAAGCTCCACGATTTTTCGGCAGGGAGATCCTCGATTTTTTGGCCGGGATTTGAAAAGAAAAAGCTCCACGATTTTTTGGCCGGGAGATCCTCTGTTGTTTTGCCGGGATTTAGAAAGAAAAAGCTCCACGGTTTTTTGGCCGGGAGATCCTCGGTTTTTTCTCCGGGATTTGGAAAGAAAAAGCTCCATGTTTTTTTTGCCGGGATTTTGAAAGAAAAAGCTCCACGATTTTTTGGCCGGGAGATCCTCGGTTTTTTGGCAAGGATTTGGAAAGAAACAAGCTCCACGGTGTTTTGGCGGGGAGATCCTCAGTTTTTTGGCCGGGATTTGGAAAGAAAAATCTCTACGATTTTTTGGCCGAAAGATCCTCGGTTTTTTGACCGGGATTTGGAAAGAAAAAAGCTCCACGATTTTTTGGCCGGGATTTGGAAAGAAAAAGCTCAACGGTTTTTTGGCCGGTAGATCCTCGGTTTTTTTGCCGGGATTTGGAAAGAAAAAGCTCCACGGTTTTTTGGCAAGGAGATCCTCGGTTTTTTGGCCAGGATTTGGAAAGAAAAAGCTCCACGGTTTTTTGGCCGGGAGATCCTCGGTTTTTTTACCAGGATTTGAAAAGAAAAAATTCCACGGTTTTTTGGCCGGGAGATCCTCGATTTTTTGGCCGGGATTTAAAAAGAAACAAGCTCCACAGTGTTTTGGCCAGGAGATCCTCGATTTTTTGGCCGGGATTTAAAAAGAAACAAGCTCCACAGTGTTTTGGCCAGGAGATCCTCGATTTTTTGGCCGGGATTTAAAAAGAAACAAGCTCCACAGTGTTTTGGCCAGGAGATCCTCGATTTTTTGGCCGGGATTTAAAAAGAAACAAGCTCCACAGTGTTTTGGCCAGGAGATCCTCGATTTTTTGGCCGGGATTTAAAAAGAAACAAGCTCCACAGTGTTTTGGCCAGGAGATCCTCGATTTTTTGGCCGGGATTTAAAAAGAAACAAGCTCCACAGTGTTTTGGCCAGGAGATCCTCGATTTTTTGGCCGGGATTTAAAAAGAAACAAGCTCCACAGTGTTTTGGCCAGGAGATCCTCGATTTTTTGGCCGGGATTTAAAAAGAAACAAGCTCCACAGTGTTTTGGCCAGGAGATCCTCGATTTTTTGGCCGGGATTTAAAAAGAAACAAGCTCCACAGTGTTTTGGCCAGGAGATCCTCGATTTTTTGGCCGGGATTTAAAAAGAAACAAGCTCCACAGTGTTTTGGCCAGGAGATCCTCGATTTTTTGGCCGGGATTTAAAAAGAAACAAGCTCCACAGTGTTTTGGCCAGGAGATCCTCGATTTTTTGGCCGGGATTTAAAAAGAAACAAGCTCCACAGTGTTTTGGCCAGGAGATCCTCGATTTTTTGGCCGGGATTTAAAAAGAAACAAGCTCCACAGTGTTTTGGCCAGGAGATCCTCGATTTTTTGGCCGGGATTTAAAAAGAAACAAGCTCCACAGTGTTTTGGCCAGGAGATCCTCGATTTTTTGGCCGGGATTTAAAAAGAAACAAGCTCCACAGTGTTTTGGCCAGGAGATCCTCGATTTTTTGGCCGGGATTTAAAAAGAAACAAGCTCCACAGTGTTTTGGCCAGGAGATCCTCGATTTTTTGGCCGGGATTTGGAAAGAAAAAAGCTCCACGATTTTTTGGCCGGGATTTGGAAAGAAAAAGCTCCACGATTTTTTGGCAAGGAGATCCTCGGTTTTTTGGCAAGGATTTTGAAAGAAACAAGCTCCGCGGTGTTTTAGCGGGGTGATCCTTTGTTTTTTGGCCGGGATTTGGAAAGAAAAAGCTCCACGATTTTTTGGCCGGGAGATCCTCGGTTTTTTGACCGGGATTTGGAAAGAAAAAAGCTCCACGATCTTTTGGCCGGGATTTGGAAAGAAAAAGCTCCACGGTTTTTTGGCCGGTAGATCCTCGGTTTTTTGGCCGGGATTTGGAAAGAAAAAGCTCCATGGTTTTTTGGCAGGGAAATCCTCGATTTTTTGGCCGGGATTTGGAAAGAAAAAGCTCCACTGTTTTTTGGCCGGGAGATCCTCGTTTTTTTGGCCGGAATTTTGAAAGAAAAAGCTCCCTGGTTTTTTCGCCGGGAGATCCTCAATTTTTTGGCCGGGATTTGGAAAGAAAAAGCTCCACGGTTTTTTGGCCGGGAGATCCTCGGTTTTTTTGTAGGGATTTGGAAAGAAACAAGCTCCATGGTGTTTTGGCCGGTAGATCCTCGATTTTTTGGCCAGGATTTGGAAAGAAAAAAGCTCCACGATTTTTGGCCGGGAGATCCTCGGTTTTTTGGCCGGGATTTGGAAAGGAAAAGCTCCACGGTTTTTTGGCCGAGAGATCCTCGATTTTTTGGCCGGGATTTGTAAACAAAAAGCTCCACGGTTTTTTGGCCGGGAGATCTTCGGTTTTTTGGCCGGAATTTGGAAAGAAAAAGCTCCACGGTTTTTTGGCCTGGAGATCCTCGTTTTTTTGGCCGGGATTTTGGAAAGAAAAAAGCTCCACGGTATTTTGGCCAGGAGATCCTCGGTTTTTTTGCCGGTATTTGGAAAGAAAAAGCTCCACTATTTTTTTGCCGGGAGATCCTCGATTTTTATTTCTTTTCTCCTTCTTCCTTCTTTTGTTTTTTTTTACATTTTCCTTTTATTTAGCAACACGTATGAAAGAGTTTTAGGCAACCTCCTTTTGGTCGCTTTCCTGCTGCAAAGCTGTTTCAGCTCTTGTGCATTTCATTTCTTTTTGGGCTGCACCTGCTTCTTGCACGGTTGCTCTGAATAAGACCTGTTTTCAACAAAGAATTAATTTGAAATGATGGTTGGTTTTGTGGCCTTGATCATCCCAATTGCTTGATCCCGGCCCCCTTTCCATTGAGAACTTCACTACTTGTTGGCTTTGAGGGTGAATCTTTTTTCAGACTGACCGGGTTCAGCTCTCAGGATTTCATTATGACTTGCTCGTGTAGGCTCTGGACTTTTCACTTTATTCTGCCTTTGGGACCTTTGCTTTTGACTTTCTTTCTTTTCTAATGTCTTTACTTTGAAAGCATCAATCACCATGGTCAATCGGGATTGGATTGACGCACTCACAGAGGGTGGGAATTTTCTCCGGCTTTTGCCAGACGGAGCCCTGTGAAACCGGTCCTACCACCTTTTCTTTGTAATAGTTACAAAATAAGAGTTAAATCGAAAGGGATTCAAAGGAAAGTATGCAACAAGCAGGCATATGAGTTTAAAGAGAAACGTCCCTTTCGGGGGAAAAGAATGACTTATCTGGGGTGCATGCTGGATTCAAATAAACATGACATGCTTCTTGGACTGGACGCCCGACCCACACAAACTTTCCAGCTTCTTGTGAACCCATTGATTCACATTTTACAACCAGGGGACATTGTCAGGACTCTTTCAGTGATGCGATGTCTTCTTTTCGGCCGACAGCGCCCTTTGCGGGTTTTCGCTAATCGACCTCTCTTATTTCTCTTCTCACCGTCGCCCGATAGTGCTCTTTGCGAGTTTTCACTAAGCGGACTCTCTCATTTCATTTTCTCTACCCACCATCGCCTTATAGTGCCCGAAGGTTTTCACCGATAAGACTCTCTTATTTTATTTCTCTCAATTTGAATTGCATCGGATTCCAACAATATGTTTTTTACTTCCCTGCTTTTGCCAATTGATCGAAAGGACTTGGACAAGGTCTTTGGGGTAAGAAGGATTTTGGGTGGAACTACAACTTTGGAACCATTTCGGCGGATTCATAGTCGAACCATCATATCATCTGACCCAGTTTCAATTTTTGGGGGTAATTGGGATTTTTGTTTTGGTGTGACTGAACCTCAGGGAGAGGCTACCTACGTACCCTTTCGGGATCAAGTCAAACGTAGTTCAGGCAAATAATTTTTTTTTTGTTTTTGTTTTTGTTTTGTTTTGTTTTGTTTTTCTTTTCTCTTTCTCTTTCGTTTCTTCTTTTTCTTTTTCTTTTTCTTTTTTTTCTTTTTCTTTTCTTTTTTTTTTTGATAGTACTTCCGGGTTCCAAAGAGGGTGAACAAAAAAGCATAACCGGCTCAAAGGGTTTACGAAGGATTGATAGTGTTTGGGGTAGCCGGAAGGAAAGCCTTCGTCATCTCAATTACACAAAAGCCATCGCCGCAAGAGGTCTAGACATAGTACCTTTTTACTGCATCTGCATTGACAGCTGTTTCAGGATCATTTCACTTAATGTCTCCAAGATAAAATGCTCCTCTCAGCAATATCTTCCGGATTATGTATCGACCCTTCCAATTAGGAGTGAATTTTCCTTTTGCTTCCTGGTGGTGAGGGGGAATGCGTCTTAACACGAGTTTCCCCCCTTCAAAATTCCTAGGATGCACTTTCTTGTCATAGGCGCGGGCAATTCTTTGTTTGTACAACTGCCCGGATGTGCCCTGAGTACACTCTTTTGTTGTAATGTATGGACCTTTCCAACCCGCGAACAAATATTCCTTCAATTGTTCCAATTCTTAGTTTTATTTCCTCAAGGTTACCGTCTTTTCATTTCGGCTCTTGATTCATTATTTCGAAATCTGACAGTGTTTTGGGATCTAGGCATGAAGTCCGCAAGCATGTCATGTTATTTAAAGCTGCATTGTTAGAGCCAAAGAGAAGAAATGAAGGAGAAAAAATACTAAAAATCAGAAAGAATAAAGAAAAATGAACGATGAAATATTGATTTCATTTCTTGGAATTTTGAAAATAACAAGGTTCACATTCGGGAATTTAAAGACAGGAAACTACATGAAACATCCGAGTTACACCCTGGAATAACTCGGGATGCAGAAAAAGTGGCAGGGCTAATTTACCGGGACTCCCGCCTGATCGAGAATGGCGTAGCCTTCCAGTTTTGGGGTTTGATGCTTGGTCCTATGTACAACACCTCAGCGGTGCTAGTGCCCTCTCCCAGCTGAACCATGTTGGCTTCATAAAGCAGTTGTCTCATAGCTCCACCTATTTCCTCACTTTCTTCAGCTGTGAAAATCTCATCGTCTTCCTCTTCATTATACTTAGGCTTGACAAAGGTCTCATACAGATGTGGCATCGTATAATTGGTCCTTTTCATTTTTCCCACTTCTGCTTCCTCAGCCCTCACATGCTCCTTAGGCGGGAAACGCCTTCTGATGGCATTGTTTACCTCAACAGGGAAATTGTCTAGCAGCCCTCCCAAGATCTCTTTACCCTCGTATGTTACCACTGTCTGATGATAACTCTATGGTACCGCAATAGGGCTTGTCCTGGGCTTCAGTGGTACGTGTCCAGTAACCACTGGCTCACTCAGCAGAGGTGGTTTGACTATCCCCCGCACCACATAGGCTTGCATGGTTCCGCACATTTGTGTTCCTTTTTTCAAATCAGCTTTCTTTTGTGGTTCTGTCTTGGTGATTTCGCTCTTCTCTTCCCTTTTCTCTTGCTTCGGGGCCACCTTTGGCTTTCTTTCCGCATCAGTGATAGCAATTATAGCTTTTAAGGCTGGATCAAACTCCCTATCTTCACAAATCATCCCGATAACTGGCCCATTGTTGTGAGCGGGCAGCGGATTATTAGTCAAATTTGGGACACAATTTTCCCTTGCTCTATTAAGTTCTCCACCGCTTGTTTCAGAGCCCAACATTCATTTGTATGATGACCTTCTGCCCCTGAATGGTATGCACACCTGACACCAGCTCTATAGGTAGGCGATGCCGGGTTTTGTTTGTTTTGAGGGACCGGCTGCAGTAGACCCATTTGGATAAGTTTCAAAAATAGACTAGAGTAATATTCGCCAATTAAGGTAAAGTTTGGTCTCCCGGATGGTTCCCGAGGGCAGAAGTTATTCTGCGGAGGTCGGGGATTATAGTGGTTCTGGTGGGGAGGCTGATTTCTTGGGAACGGAGGTTGATTTCTTTTGGCATGTGGTTGCGGTCGGGCAAAGGGTTGAGCGTTCATGACCGCATATGGTTGTGGACCATAGGACATTTCTTGATGAGGGTAATAATGCTGAGGGGTTCTTTCTGAAAATATGGGTGGAGCACGGTGTCTTCTCGCACTCCTACCCTTTGCCACTCCTCCAGACCCGCCTTGGATGGCTTGGGAGGTTGCTCTAATAGCTGATTGGCTCAGAATTCTGCCTGTTTTCAGTCCATTCTCCACCATTTCTCCGATTTTTATTGCCTCTGCGAAAGGCTTACCCATGGCGGACGTCATGTTTTGAAAATAATCTGCTTCCTGGGCCTGTAGGAAAACAGTGACCATCTCAACCTCATCCATTGGAGGCTTTACCCTTGACTCCTGTTCACGCCATTTAATTGCATATTCGCGGAAACTCTCTGAGGGTTTTTTCTTGAGATTCGCCAAGGAGTTCCTGTCTGGCGCAATGTCTATATTGTATTGAAATTGTCGAATAAAATCTCTAGCAAGGTCATCCCAGATATGCCATCGAGATATGTCCTGATCCATGTACCACTCTAACGCTATGCCCACCAAGCTTTCTCCAAAGTAAGCCATTAATAACTCTTCTTTTCCACCAGCCCCGCGCAACTGATTACAATACTTTTGAGGTGAACAATGGGATTGTCATGTCCATCATACTTTTCGAACTTTGGCATTTTAAATACCATAGGCAGGTGCATGTGAGGGAACATGCACAGATCATTGTAAGAAACACTCTTCTGCCCGCTTAAACCGTGTATATTTTTTAGACTCTGCTAAACTCCTCATTCTTTTTGTCATTTCATCCTACTCCGGGGCTTTAGGGGTTTTGTCCTGCCTCGGTGTGAGCTCATATGGTGGCCGGGAGTAGGTATAGTGAGGATAGTGAGGAGGGTCAGGCTGAAAAACTGGATTCTGAAATGTGAAGACCGAAGGGTCAAAATCATGTTTTGGTAGCGATGGTTGGGTGGTTGCAGATGATGGTGGAGCTGTGAAGATGTTGGGAGCAATCCCAGATGGGAACACTTGCGGATGATCCTCAGAGGGTGTTCCGAAGAAGTTAGCAGTCATAGTAGGTTGCCCTAGAGGAATATTTGGGCGGCTGATAGGGACCGTG
The DNA here is from genome assembly GCA_026770625.1 of Nicotiana glauca. Lineage (NCBI taxonomy): Eukaryota > Viridiplantae > Streptophyta > Magnoliopsida > Solanales > Solanaceae > Nicotiana > Nicotiana glauca. The sequence continues at coordinate 142,328 of MU725660.1, forward strand.
GTTGCACCTCTAGATCTAGGGAACAACTCCGGGAATCCAGGGATAGTTCTTGGGGGTTCCTTCCCGTTGTTCGAAGCATCCCACATTTTCATTAAGCGCAAACGTAAGATCCGATTTTCTTCAGCTGTATAGGATTCAGAGACCGGGATCCCAGAGATTGGGCTGTCTTCGGGTATGGGGATTGCAGGCAGGGTCATTTCAGATGACATCTCTGTTTTTCCTTTGGATCTGCTGAAGTATCGATGCGAGGCCAGTTTACCACAAACCAACCACGATTTCTAAAATACTCAGCTGGAAATGACAGCAACAACGGTTAGTGTGAAACAAGTAACAGATAGGTAACTGCACATTAGTGTGATGCACCTATACAGTTAAATGAATATCTACATGTTTGCTTCAGTTGCATGCGTCATCCCGGCTTTTCTTTTGCTCCTTTTCTCTTTTCTTTCTCTTTTTGTTTGGTTTTCTCTCATTTTCTCCCTTTTATTTTCTTTTTTTCTGCTTTTTTTTTTCTTTTCTTTGGCCAGGGTTTTTCTCTCAATGCCTTATTTTCTTTTCCATTTACTTCCCTTGTTTTTCCCTCGTATTTGTCTTCTTCTTCTCTTTTTGTTTTCGCTTTTCTTTTTTAATTTCCCTTTTCCTTAGTATTACGGTAGAATCTTATGTAAATTGTCTACGTACCATGGCCCCGCATGAATCAGACCAAGCGTAGTTCTTGCAAATAAGGTAAATAAGCTAACTCTTTTTTCTTTTCTTTTCTTTTTTGAATTTTGAAAGAAATGCTTTAAAAGAAAAAGGGAAATATTTTTTTTATTTTTCTTGTTGTTTTTTTTTTGTTTTTTTTTCTTTGGTTTTTTTATTGGAACTTTGGAAATTTTAGAAGTAAAAAGAAATATTTTTGTTTGAATTTTCATTCATTTTCTCTTTTTCTAACATGAATGAAAAATATTTTTTTTTTGGATTTTGAAAGCTAATGACTCATTTTGACTTCAAAGAAAAATTGGCTATTTTTTCAAAAATTTTATTTAAGAAAACAAAGACTCGGTTTTGCAGATACGGCCTTTCAGCACTTTCAGGAGGGAGATTTTAAGGTTGTGCCTGTCATCCGTTTAAAATGACTCAGGGTGGCTATTCTTGCAAAAACAGTCTTTTGGCGTCCCTTTTCGGGACATTCGGCTTATTTTAAACAAGAATGGCATCACCCGACTTATTTGACAAAAATTAAAATTTTGGTATTTTGGCTATTTTTGCAAAGAGGGAGGTTGGACTCGGTGAGGGTTGCCTACGTATCTCACATCCCGTGAGAATCAAACCAGCGTAGTTCAGGAAGATTAGAAATTGAGTAAATAACTCTTTTTTTTATTTTTATAAAACTTAGACCATAAATACTGGCTAACGTTCAAGGCCCAAAAAAGGCCCAAAAGGATTTTTGAATTTGATTTTGATTATATTTTTGAAAGAAAGACTTCTAAAGATTCCTTTTTTTTGATTGGAACTTTGGGAATTTTAGAAATAAAAAGAAAATATTTTTTGTTTGTATTTTCATTTATTTTCTCTTTTCTAAAGAAAAAAGAAAAATATTTTTTGGATGATGGATTGTTGCTTCTTAATTTTCAAAAGAGAGACTATTAAGAAAATATTTTGGATTTTTGAGTTTTTGTTTATTTATAAAAGTATTTCTAAAGAAAAGCAAAAATATTTTTTGGACTTCAATTTTCCAATTTTTTATTTATTTTGTTTCTGATTGTTTTGGAAAAATACTTCAAAATGAAGAAAATCCGCATTTTGAATTTTGATTTTTCTTTTTATTTCATGAAAAATATTAGAAAGAAGGAAACCATTTTTTGAGTTTAAAAACTATCTTTTTTGAATTTTCTAAGGAAAGATTTTTTAATGAAGGAACTAAAGGAAAATATTTTTGGATTTTTTTTAAAATTGGGGCCGGAACCGGTGAGGTTTGCCTACGTATCTCACACACGGTGAGAATCAGACCTGCGTAGTTCGGTCAGATTTGCCAAAAATCAAAATTATTTTGAACAACAAATGTCTATCTATTTTTTTTCAAATATTTTTCTCTTTTTCTTTGTTTTTTTTCATTTTTCAGAAATCCGGCAGCATTTCGGTACTATTTGGGCATTTTTTTTTCAAATGGTCACCCTCACTTAGTCCTAACACTACTTATTTTTTAATTTTCACTCATTTAGACAAGCCGGTCAACATGCAAAGCCGAGCAAATAAATGCGCAAGTAGTACGTAAGATGAATCAGGATGGTCAATTCATTTCAGGTCACCTGTCCTAGACGGACCCAACCCCTGTGTTGAGTCCCCTAAGTCAAATGCGCATGACGCAAACAAACGTCCTACTAGGGATCCGGCATGAGTTTTTGTTCTTCTAAGTTTAAACCCTAGGTTTATTGGTCTAGACCTGGCTTTCCCGAGCGGACAACTCGAGCCGAGGGGGAGGCAGCGTACCGGGGATACAGAAGCTCCGTCGGCTTAGTAACTTATCCAAACCTCGTTCTAAATTGGGAAAAAGACTCTAAACAGAAGAGAAGCTACACGAAGTGTACCCTTCTCCATGATGTAGAAGACTCAAAAAGAGGAAGGGATTCGCGACAGTTTATATATACAGTTTCAACAAATATCAAAGCGGTAAAACATTTAGCACATATAGCATGGAACATGTAGAAAAATCAGATAAAGCCAAATATAATAATTGTACTAAGCTCGAATTCTTGAATGCTGAATCGAAATTCTGGGTTCGTATCCCCAGCAGAGTTGCCATAGCTGTCACACCTCCTTTTTTACACACCTACCCCGAAGGATAAATGTATAAGGGAGTTTTTCCATTTAAAGTGACATTATTCGAAATGGGATTATTTATTTATTTTTTAGAGTCGCCACTTGGGATAGGATTGGCTTTGGTGTCCCAAGTCACCGATTTAACTTAAATCCCAAATCGAGGAAAATTGTCGACTTCCCAAATGAAGTCTCCGAACCAGAAATTCTGTGTAAGGAATTCTGTTGACCCGAGGGAAGGTGTTAGGCACCCTCGAATCCCATGGTTCTAGCACGGTCGCTTAAATTATTATAGATGGCTAAAATCTAATTTTTATATATGTTCCAACCTATAGTGCAATTTTATAATTATTTATCGCTTTTTAACTATTTTTTATGAAAGTGGACGTCGTTTAAAAATGTATTTTCAGATCACGTCCCATGAAATGCACCCGGATCCTCAACACATTCTTATTCAACGTTTTTTGGATTTGGATTTGGGTTGCATGAAATGCACACCCGTATTTTGGAAGGTAAAATTATTAAAGCATGCCTGAAGTGACTAACGTCTTTTTAACTTTGCGAAGGGCCGTGAAATTTGCTAAACAGCACGCTCCAAATGCTAAGTACTTTTTAATTAAGCAATTAATGAGGGCCCCGCAATTCGTATATTTTGTTTGGCGAGGCTCGCAATCCTAAAGTGAACTATGATTTTCTATATTATTTGTCTCTAATAAAATAAAGGTCCTAGTTAATCAATATTATTTAAGAACTTCTTCACTTGGGCCTAACGGCAGGCCCATCCCAGATTGAATTTAGGCGTTGCCACAACTGGGCTGCTGATTGGCCCCAAAAATCTTTACAAATTGACTTATACATCAAAGGAAACTCAAGGTCTGATTATGAGTGGAAGATACAGTAAGTTGTAAGATAAGCTAATACTAATGAATGAAAACACCACGTGACCCAAGACTTGATTGCATTTCCCTTCAAATTTTAACTATGAATTGCAGTTCATTGCCATTCTGAGCTTAATTCCCATTTTAACAACTAACAACAAGAGAGATTTAAATGCAGAGACGTGGATTCAACTAGACACTCATGATTAATTTCAGATGCATAGACTTGATTACCTACTTATGATCTGTGTGTGAGCAACAGTAATGTTAACTCAACTATTACCTCAAATTAACATTTCCAAACCAAATCTCAACACTCCTATGAATTTGATGTTCTGAACTTAAATTATGGAAATTAGGTATTGACATTTACCAACCATCTTCTGAACCTATTTTACAATCACAAAACTAATTGGAATTAACTGTTGAAATAGACCTTTCGAATCTGCTGCACAACTACAAAGCCAAGTCAAGCATTCAGTTCACAATGCGTGTCCGAAATAGTAACAGCTATACTGTCCGCTTATTACAAATGGTAAGGTGTTCCGTTCACTTGATTTTTCACTATAGCTACTATGGAGATGTAATTAAACTATTATAAACTTGAACAAGGTGATTTCATACTAACACAAACCACACTTTTCATTTCTCCAATTAACTACTACATGTTGACTGATTCAGTCTTTCACATATCAACTGGAGCCGAGAGAAATACCTGGAAATGGAATAGAAATAGTGAAAAGGAGATCAGTCAAAACAGTGACAGAGCAGCAGTGGTAATACACAATTCCCCAGCACTATTGAACAACTAAAAGCCAGGAATGGATTCAGAAAGCCAGGGGTGTTCAACAATCAAGCAGCAATTAACGAATCAACTCAAAGACCACTCGAAATGCACTTAAATAACCTCGAAATGCACTCAGATGTTTCAGCAAACTCAAAACTCATCCAAAGCTAGTTTGAACAGACCCAAAAATGCTTGGAACCAAACGAGTGAACCTTTGAAATTTCAGGATCCAAATATTGAACTAGAAGGATAGAAATCAGCAACTAACTATCAAATTTTACTTGAATTGGCTAGTGAAACCGTACTTTTTCTGGATTTTGGAGGTTTTTCTATAGTTTTTTTTTTGGTTTTTTTTTTTTGAGTTTGAATTTTGAATTCTAGACCTGAAAACTAGTAGATGCTTTTAGGGGGAATTTTTGATGGCTCCAAACTTTTGGAATTTTCAGGGGGCCTCTCCCAAACTTGTAAATGAAGGCATTGGGGTTGCCTTTTATAGGCAACAAATGGGATAGAATGTTCTAGATGGTACTCACATTTTTTCCTCTCTTTTTGTCAGGACCCTAATTCACCAATTGTGAACACGTCATGACGGCACCTAGTCACAACGACTAGGTAAGCCTAACAGTGCGGAAGTAACAACCAATACGGAATTATTAAGTCAAAAGTTAAATAACTTCAGGAAGTGTACAACTTGCCACTTGGCACATATACTTTAACTCTACAAATTCTGAAACAAAAATCCCAAAATCCGAAATCTCACGGAAACCACAGGATAATAGAAATGTAATACACTGCTCTAAGTCCGGAATGTATACACAACCGAAAGAAAAGGAAAGTCAATTGCTACAGCTGGAATAAGATGGAGACTCCTGGTCTACGGACGTGGCAGATATACCTCAAAGTCTCTGGTAGATGTCTCCTGAATCACTAATAGTGCACCTGGCTGTAAGTACCTGGGTCTGCACATGAAAAACATGCGCAGAAGAGGCATGAGTACACCACAGCGGTACTCAGTAAGTGTCAAGCGTAACCTCGGTTGGGTAGTGGCGAGGAAGGTCAGGGCCCTACTGAGATAGAATATAATAATAAATCTGACAATAGTATGAAATAAACAAAGATGATGATATACAGTTATGATTTAAATTGGCTTACACAAACAGCAATTTAATACACAGAAAATAAGATAACACAGAGTAACCAGCTCAATACCAGTACAAATAATAAGGATCTCCCAGGATACCGTCCTGTAGTCCATTTTATAAATCTGTGCGAGGAGCTCCCGGGATACCGTCCCGTAGTCCACCGTATGAATATATCTCATTTTATCAATCTGTGCGAGGAGCTCCCGGGAATCTAACCCGTAGTCCCATATGGGGGAATCTACCGGCTGCATTGACGTAGTTCCATATAATTGTGCAGGGGGATCTCCCGGGATACCGAACCCGTAGCCCCAAATATAAATGTGCAGGGGGATCTCCCGGGAATCGAACCCGTAGTCCCAAAGTAAACAAACAAAGGGGAAGCTCCCGGAATCCCACATCCATAGTCCCAATGTAAATACGCAACCAAGTTCAGAGAAATATTCAGAAATTGAAGCACAACAATACAATTCAACAATTCAAAATATCAAATAATTACCAAACTCATGGAAA
>MU725660.1:162960-188248 GCA_026770625.1 Nicotiana glauca
AAAAAAAAAAAAAAAGGGTTTTGCTTCTTTTTCATTTTTTCTCATCAGAGTAGTCATAAAGGTAAAAAGCGAAAAAAAAAAAGAGAAGGAGAACGTTAGTTGGTTTACTTTATTCCCAATCAGCCCAAACTACACTGCTTTGATTCTCACCAGATGTGAGACACGTAGGCAACCCTCATCAGGTCCAAGCTCCCCTTTTGCAAAAATAGCTAAAAATGTCAAATTTTAATTTTCGTCGTAAATAAGTCGGGTGATGCCGTTTTCATCAAATATAGCCGAATGTTCCCGAAAGGGCCGTCGGAAGGCTGACTTTGCATAAACGGCCACCTTTGGTCATTTTTTAAATTTTGGCCGGTTGACCCACACAGTTTTGAAATCTTCGTCCCCGAGGCGCTAAAAGGCCGTGTTTGCAATATTGGGTTTTCTATTTTTGAAAAATAAGAAAAAGAGTCATAAATAAGTTGGGTGATGTCGTTTTATCAAAAAATAGCCGAATGTTCCCGAAAGGGACGCCGGAAGGCTGACTTTGCATAAACAACCACCCTTGGTCATTTTTAAGGTTCTTTGGCCGGTTGACCCACACAGCTTTAAAATCTTCGTCCCCAAAGTGCTGAAATGTCGTGTTTGCAAAAAACCAGTTCTTTTGTTTTAATTTGAAAAACAAGAAAAAAAAAGTCAGTGGGCAAGTGAATGCCGTTGTGATTTTTGGTCAAAATAAGCTGAGCCAGTTTCGGCAATGTATTAAATCGTTCTTGCCGAGATAGCCTTAGAGTATCTTTCAGTTGTCGAAAGACTATTTTCGTAAAAGAATGGACAAGTTTGTAAAATAATCCTTCCCGACCTCAAAATTCATGTGAAATTGAGAAGGGGCCACGTTTGCAAAAATAGCCATTTGGTTAAAATTGGCATATAGGGGAAGGAATATGTTAGTCTGTTTTTTATTTGTATTTTTTTTATTAGAGTAAGTGGGTTATTCAATGTTCAAGTCTGTATCTTATCTTTCACCAGAGTCTGTTATTTCGGTCCGAGTTTGCCAGTTTTTTTAATAATTGTAATCAAAGTGTGTTTTACTGTGAAAAATTGAAAATTCAAAATATGTTTTATTGTTTTTTTACCTTGCATTGACCCGAACTACGCACGGTCTGATTCATGTGGGGACATGATACGTAGGCAATCCACATAAAATTCGACCACCACCGCTAAAAAGAAAAAAAAGGGGAAAATAGAAAAACAAAGAAGGAAACAAAGAAAATAAAGGAAATTTGGGATGTTTTCAAAAGGCAGAGAACCTCAAAACTGAGTGGGTTGGTACCGATACCCGGAAATAGCTGGTTGAACAGAAAAACAGGTTGGCATAAGAAGTGAAAATGTTAAGACAACATGTGGCAGACATGTATCGGGCATGGATGGCTGGGAAATCACCACCCCCACCACCACCTAGATTTCTAGACTCCGTCCTTAACCAAATACCTAATATCGGATGATCCTCCGTACTCTCCAGATCTACCCGCTTATGCTAGCTTTCCCAACCACCCGAGTAGCTCCATCACTTGTCACCCAGCTATGTTTTCCCAACGCTACTCCCCTCCCCAACGCTACTGCTCTCCACGGGACTCCCAAAGACATGCTTCAGTTTCCCAGTACCCAGCTCCACAAAATGCCTAACCACCCCCACGGGCATACCGAAAGCCTCCTGGATCAGGGTTTAGACCAAATCAGGCATTTAGGAATGAGAGGTTGCTGAAACGAGAAAAGGCCTTCGCCCCTATCGGAGAATCTTATGCAAGTCTGTTTGAAAGGCTAAAGCATGCTGGCTTGATTGAGCCACTCCCCGGATATACTCCAAACCGACGTGCAAGAAACTTTCATCCTACTGCACAATGCGCACACCACTCCAATGTCCAGGGGCACAACATTGAGAGCTGTTGTACTTTGAAAAGGGAAATAGAAAGAATGATTCAAGAAGGGTTGATTGTGATCAACGACAGTGACAGGGAGCACGCGGATCCTCTTGGGAACTTGCTGACTGAAGCTGAAGATGTTGAAGTAGATAGTGGTCTTGGCAATATTGATGCGAAGCTCAGTGGCTAAGATGTCGTGCTTGTTAATTGGAAAAATGCTCCATTTTTGGGTCAGCCGGAGAGGAGCTTTGGTGGTGCATTTTGTTGTCATTTCTGTTGGCCGGGTTATTCTTAGGGTTGTGATCCAGATATTGTCTTGTGTCAAACCCTCTTCTTATCTTTCCATTTTTATCGTAGCGGTTTGCTTAGTTTTGTCCAGGTTTGTTTCGGGGATTGTACTCTGGTTTGTTTTTGTTTGTTTTGCTGTTCGAACCGTTTCACCATTGGTCTAATGCAAATTCCGGTCTTTATTATTTCCATTCATTTTCTTTATTTAGCTCTTTTATCCCTTTGTTATGTCTTTTGTTCAAACGCCGATTCTGGTGACATGACATGCATAATTCTCAGTCTGTTATCTGAAAGTCGGTTTAGTCAAGAAGCAACGAAATCATTTTTAAAAATAAACAGATAAGTACAGTTGATATCATTTGAAGCCTGAACCATGTGGAACCGTGGCAGATAAAACATAAAGAAACTGTAAATTCAAGATGGACAAATTGACGGGAGCCGTTCATAATAATGAGAGTGAAAGTGTTGCCCAAAGGGTGCTTTGTATTTAACAGATGAAGAAAGCAAAGATGTTGATATAGCTGTCAAGTCTAGCACGGTCTGAAGATGTTATAAGTGTTGGTTTAATCGTGTTGTCTGCATTTGCTATGTTTTAAATATTGGAATGACGGAGGCATTTTATTCTGCTATCTAAACACTTTATCCTTCGTTACTCCTTTGAGCCTTATTTGATTTCTTTCATACGCCTCTTTCGGAATAAGTAGCAAAGTTTAGAAACACAAACAGAGAAGATAAAGTAAAAGAAAAAGAAAAAAAAACAAAAAAAAGAAAGAGATAAAGAAAAGAAAAAAGAAAAATAGTAGGAAAACTAGAACAAACAAGGAATTGGGAACTACGTTCGACCTGATTCCTCAAAGAGGATACGTAGGCGCTTCACGGCTCGGTCATAATGCAACTAAAAATCAAAAATCCCCAAGCAAGAAACTGGGGCAAAGGTTGTGTTTGTTGTAAGGAAATCTAGTTCCGGAGGTTGTAATTTTTAACCAAGGATGGACTAGTGTCAAGAAGGATATCCCCCAGAAATCAAAGGTTATAGACCTCAAGGCCAAGGCCAGTGGACAAATCAAGGAAGAACGACGTGGAGAGCGATGGGCATAATTTGGAGATTCATATAAGACTCAAAGTTCAGGGAAATGACAGTTCCCAAGTTATGCCACAAAAAGAAGAGGGATATCCCCAGCAGAAAGGGTAATTTCAGTGACACGGATGAACGAAGAAAGTTGTTCATCAGTAAAACATGCGAGATCCTCAAGCGGAGTCAACTGTCATAGGAAATGTGGGAGGGTCAGATAAGAGGATACAAGTGGAAAACAACGGTGAGAGGTTTGAGAATAAGGAATCGTCAAGGAGGTAGGAAGTTATCGGCCAAGTTTCAAGATGGCCAGACGACGCAAAGCAGGGCAAGTCGTTCTAAGGCTAGCCGGAATATCATCCCCAGCAAATAATATCATCCCCAACAAGTTTTAATAGTGTAATGGAACGCAGAGCAGGGAAGGAGAAAGGGAAAAACCATCCCCAACAGGAGTGGCACAACCACTCACCACGTTTTAAACTAACAAATTTCCTTGGATTTGAAGCAGGTAAAGGAAATGGCATTGATGGAGGAAAGGCATGCCACAAGGAAGATCATCAAACTGGGGCAGAAAATTTTCCTTTCATTTTGAAAATTTTCTGGAAGTCAGGTATCCACTTGGGGAAGAAGAAAGATAACACCAGTCTTAAGGGAAGTGGGCTTTGAACCAGTGTTACCCCCAGTAGTTTTGGAGAAAGTAAAACACCAGCTTTAGGTAAAGTAGTCTTGGAAGAAGCCAGATAACACAAGGGAAGTGGTCTTTGAACCAGTGTTATCCCCAGAAGTGTTGAAAGAAGGAAAATAACAAGTTTTTGTATCCCCAGCGGACAGAACAAAAGGATGAAACTTGTGTTCCGAAAAAGCAGAAGGCCAGTGTCATCCCCAGCAGTTTTCGGAAGAATGAAGCACCAGTTTTGAAGGAATAAAAATTCCCCCAGCAGTGTTATCCTCAACAGCGTTATCCCCAGCTGATAACATTTTGTCCCCAGCATTGTTGAGAGAAAATAAAAGTTGAAGAAAGTAGTTTTGAAAAAAAAAAGAAGGGGAAGAAAAGAGATTCCCCTAGCGGTGTTATCCCCAGCAAGTAAGTAAATAATTCCCCAGCAGGTAAATCAAAAGAAAAATTTTCCAGCAGTGTTATCCCCAACAGTTAAGAGGGATGCAACACAAATTTTGAAGGAAGTAGTTTTGAAAGAGGAAGACGATACAAGTTTTAAGAGAAGCAGTTTCGAGGGAAACCGACAGCAGTATTATCCCTAGCAAAAAAAGAAAAAAAGAAAAAAGAGAGAGATAAATACCCAGCAGTGGCAGAAGAATGAAACACCAGTTCTGAGGGGAGCAGTTCTGGAGGAAAATAATTCAAGTTTGAAGGAAAACGGTTTAGGAGGCAAAAGGGGACAATAGTAATAGAATGCGGATGAAGTGGTTATTGAAGTCAGGAGCCCGCCTGAAGAGAGGAATGGCGTTTATTTTCAAAATTGTTGTTGAAGTCAGGAGCCCGCCTGAAGAGAGGAATGGCGTTTATATTTTCAAGTTATTGTTGAAGTCAGGAGCCCGCCTGAAGAGAGGAATGACGTTTATTTTTAAGTTATTGGTTGAAGTCAGGTGCCCGCCTGAAGAACGGAATGACATTTTACTTTAAATTGCTGTTGAAGTCAGGAGCCCGCATGAAGAGAGGAATGTCGTTTATGTTCAAAATTGTTGTTGAAGTCAGGAGCCCGCCTGAAGAAAGGAATGGCGTTTATATTTTCAAGTTGTTGTTGAAATCAGGAGCCCCCCTGAAGAGAGGAATGGCATTTATTTTAAGTTGTTAGTTGAAGTCAGGTGCCCGCCTAAAGAACGGAATGTCATTTTACTTTAAATTGTTGTTGAAGTCAGGAGCCCGCCTGAAGAGAGGAATGACGTTTATTTTAAAAATTGTTGTTGAAGTCAGGAGCCCACCTGAAGAGAGGAATGGCGTTTATTTTCGAAATTGTTGGTTAAGTCAGGAACCCGCCTGAAGAGAGGAATGGCGTTTATATTTTCAAGTTGTTGTTGAAGTCAGGAGCACACCTGAAGAGAGGAATGACGTTTATATTTTGAAGTTGTTGTTGAAGTCAGGAGCCCGCCTGAAGAGAGGAATGGCGTCTTGTTTTCAAAGTCGTTAATTAAGTCAGGAGCCCGCCTGAAGAGAGGAATGTCGATTTATTTTAAAAGATGTTGTTGAAGTCAGGAGGAGCCCGCCTGAAGAGAGGAATGGCATTTTATTTTCTAAGTTGTTGTTGAAGTCAGGAGCCCGCCTAAAGAGAGGAATGGCGTTTTATTTTCTAAAGTTTTTTGTTGAGGTCAGGAGCCCACCTAAAGAGAGGAATGGCGATTTATTTTCTGAAGTTGTTGTTGAGGTCAGGAGCCCGCCTGAAGAGAGGAATGGCGATTTATTTTTCAAAGTTGTTTTTTGAAGTTAGGAGCCTGCCTGAAGAGAGGAATGGCATTTATTTTCAAAATTGTTGTTGAAGTCAGGAGCCCGCATGAAGAGAGGAATGGCGTTTATATTTTCAATTTGTTGTTGAAGTCAGGAGCCCGCCTGAAGAGAGGAATGGCGTTTTATTTTCAAAGTTGTTGTTGAAGTCAGGAGCCCGCCTGAAGAGAGGAATGGCGATTTATTTTCAAAGTTGTTGTTAAAGTCAGGAGCCCGCCTAAAGAGAGGAATGACGTTTTATTTTCTAAGTTGTTGTTGAAGTCAGGAGCCCGCCTAATAAGAGGAATGGCGTTTTATTTTCTAAAGTTTGTTGTTGAGGTCAGGAACCCGCCTGAAGATAGGAATGGCGATTTATTTTTAGAAGATGTTGTTGAGGTCAGGAGCCCGCCTGAAGAGAGGAATGTTGATTTATTTTCTAAAGTTGTTGTTTGAGGTCAGGAGCCCGCCTGAAGAGAGGAATGTCATTTTATTTTTTGAAGTTGTTGTTGAAGTCAGGAGCCCGCCTGAAGAGAGGAATGGCATTTATTTTTGAAGTTGTTGTTGAAGTCAGGAACCCACCTGAAGAGAGGAATGGCGATTCATTTTCAAAGTTGTTGTTGAAGTCAGGAGCCCGCATGAAGGGAGGAATGGCGATTTATTTTTCAAAGATGTTGTTGAAGTCAGGAGCCCGCCTGAAGAGAGGAATGACGTTTATATTGTGAAGTTGTTGTTAAGGACAGGAACCTTCCCGTATAACTGAGGAATACATTTTAGTATTTACATTTCAAGTCTTGAAGTCAGTTACCCACCGGGAGAGAGGAAGGTTACAACAAAAACCCCCAGCATAAATTCAAATTCAGAAATCAGAAGGCAGCAAAGGTCAGTTCAAACTTCGAAAGGAAAATAATTCGAAGAAGGAAATAAGTAGTTCAAGTTCGGCAATCAAGAGAAGCCGACAAGGCAAGTCGAAATGAAGAAACATCTGACGAAGCACCAGCCAACGAGATAACAAGGCCACAAGAAACACAGGAGAGAGCAAGTTCAAGAGCTAGATAAGATTCTGTAACTCATAGACTAGCTTAGTGTAGTTTCTTATTTTCTTTCTAGCCCGATGTAATAAGGAAGTTGGTAAGCAGTAGCAACAACAACAGCAGTAACAGCAAAATCACAGTTTCATGGTAGTCCCAACTACCAAAATTTCCCGAACTACATTAACCTGATTCCCTTTTAGCCAGGGATATGTAGGAGACCTTTTGAAGTAAAGGTTCGGTCAAATCTTTCAAAAATACTTCACACGGAGTACTCAAACAGGCAAAAATCGCTCGTATCCACTCACTTTATCTTTGCACGAAAACTCTTCGTATTTTCGGGCAAAAAGGGGCAGCTGTGAGCACGTGATTTTTTCCCTATATGAGAATTACTCCCAAAAAATGCAAAATAAAATAGTTTTCTGTTGTTTGCAATTTTTGTGGATTTTGTGTTATTTTTCTCTTATTGATTGCATTTGTGTGTGCATCTTTATTTGTTTAAATTAATAAAATACATAATATGTCGCATTTGCATTTAGTGTTTAAGTCTACAAGTAGGAGTAATTAAGTTTGTTATACAAAAAATGAAAAAATTACAAAAATAATGTACTTTGCATTTTTAGCATTTTAGGTCTAGTCATGTGATTTTATTTTAAATTGATACTTAAATTATGTGTCATAATTATTATTAAGAGTTAATTAGTATTTGTAAGATTATTTTGGGTTTTGTAATTTAATCTAGGATTTTGGTTTTTAAATTAGGAATTAAAAAGAAAATAAAAGAAAAGAAGAAAAAAATGAAAAAATCGGAACTGGGCCAGTTTTGAACTGAAAACTAGGCCCAATCTTCGTCCCATACCCGGTTCAATTTGATCCGTCTCCAAGACCAACCAAACGACATCATTTTAGTAACGCTCAATCTGGGCCGTTGATCTCACTTTATTAACGGTCCAGATCAACTCCTCCCTCACCCGACCCATTCCCATCCAAAGACCGATCCGGTCTCGAAGCGAACGAAGCGACGTCGTATCCATTAATGAATGAATCCAAGCCATTGATCTCATCAGATCAAACGGCTTGGATTCATTCCACCCTTTCATATATATACTTCAAACACACCCCATACCCCCAAGCCAAACCCCCCTCGTTGTCTCTAACGTTCAGAGACCCCAAACAACCCTCCACCTCACACCACCGTCGACCGCCTGCCGGAAATCGCCTACGGCGGTGGTCGATGGCCAAACACTTCCATCTTTACACCCTGAACTCCCCTCAACCTCCCCGTTCCATCCATCCTACCAGCTTCCTTCGAATCCCAGCCCATCTTTTCGAATAACCCAAAAACCTAACAGTCTCTTCACCGTGTCCGACGACATCACCTCCGATAGCCGCCAAAGTTACACCACTAAACGCCCTTGACCTCCTCTTGACCAACCACCAACCATCTTCCTTCGAATCATCCCAGAGCCTCTCGAATATCGAATCAAAGCTAAGAACCCTAGCGCCGCCACAAGATCCTTTGGTGGCGGCGCCAAACTTAAACCGCCACAAATCAACACCAGTTGACCACCCAAACCCCCTTGTCACAAATCCCATGTCAGTTCCACTCGAATCAAGCCGAAAATCGTCGAATCTTAATTCGAATGACCAAGCCCTAGAAGAACCAAAATCCAGGCTTTGTGCAANCCTACGCGGCGGTCGACGGCCAAACAACTCCACCTTAACACCAAACACTCCCCTCAACCCCCTCTCCCCAAATACAAACCCCCCTTCCCTCGAATATTATCAGAACTCGTCGAATATTAATTCGAGTGGAGGAACCCTAGCGCCGCCACAAAATTTCCTGGTGGCGGTGCCACCTCCAAACAAACCCAAATCAACACCATCTGATCCCCAGGGCTCCCTCATACCTAATATGTTCTTGGTTTCACTCGAATCATCGTACAACTTCTCGAATCATCAATCAAAGAACTGACCCCAACCCTAGTTCACCCAAATCACCCCAAACTAACACCCCTGGACCCCTTATGACTCCCTCTTCCTTAATCCATATCCATCTTCCCTCGAATGCTGTTTGAGAGTATCGAACAAAGGTTTTCGAGTAATGGTCTGAAGCTGGCTCAGAAACTGAGTTCAAAATAGACCTTAGTTAAGTGCTCTCGTTCGAGAACACTCGACTAGGGTCCATATTGGCCCCAAGTCCAAAAGACATCAGAAGTTCCAACCCAGACCCTGTTTAATTAGTAGGTTTTCGTTTTATTTTCTTTTTTTTATTAGTTTTGTTCGGTAAATTCATCCTCTACTCCTTTCTTATTTTTTTGTTTAAGATCGAATGTTTTTGTGCTTACTCTGTATTTTTATTTATTCTTTGTTTTCCTGAATGATTCGAATAAGTCAGTATTAATAATGCCTTGTATAAAACCGTGATTACTCCTATATTTGTTTGGTGTTATTATTTGGTTCAAATTGTTTCATTCTTGTGTGATGTTGGGTCCCTGCTTTTTGTAGTTCTTTGTTCTTGCATACGAATGCAGTCTGTTCTTGATCAGTGTGTTTACAGTGCTCATTCATTGTCTAAGGTTAATTATGATTTGTTCCCAATACACTAGCTTATTTCCATGAATGTGTGTATCAATTTTGACCTTAATAGTCCAGCTCGAACATTGTCCTGAATTAGTGTTCTTATGCCTTTTAATCTGATTTAAGTTCTAGTTTGAACTATTCGATTAAAATTGATAAATTGTATTGGTTATAATTACAGTAGATTCAGTACAGCGCTTAATTAGGAATTAATGGGTGTTTAAGTTAATTTGATAGGCTAAATTTGTTATAACTGATGAACAGTAAATCACAGGGGATTAGGGCAGTAGTTTCAGGCTGTCAGGGGGCAATTTGGGGTTTTAAAAGCTTGGGAAATGGTCAAGCTAAGTGGGTTGTCAGTAAAGTACCAATATAACCATTAAACTAATGTCTTGTTTAAAATAAGTGGGGAACAACACATTTGGTATGGGTTAAGGGTTAAGGAAAATAGTTAAAAAACAATACCCATGCTTAATTGAATAAAACAAATGGGTTCCCATAACTTTGAATTAAAAATGGGGGGTTAGACATTCAGTAGTGGAGGGAAAGAGAATATTATGGCCAGATATGTTTTCCTATTAATTTAAGTGTCCCCAAGAGTGAGAAGGGGTTTGGTTTTTGTGGTATAAATAGTGGGACTTAGGACAGAGTTAGGGGTGGCTTTTGAAATCATCGTTGAGAGGTCACATCTGAGAAGAGCATAAGTCTTTGATAAAGAAACAATCAGTTTTTATAGCCTAAAAATTAGAGATTTTAATCAGTCTAAGTTCAACTTCCCGGAACCTCTTTTGATATCTGTTGGTCCATTTCTGGTCTAGTTCAAGTTCAGTCCAGTCTATTGGGTGTTGGTTATTACTATTGTATTTTACAAGTCACTCCATACCTGGGTTGGGTTGTTTCTGGTTTGAATTGGGTGTTGCTATTGGTTTGAACCTGACTGGTTGTCCGCTATTGTATTGCTGTTGCAACTGTTGTTGTGTTGCTGCTGCTGATCTTCCTTTTCTCCCCTTGTAAACATTTCCAGGTACACTTCCTATTTCATTGAAATGGGGAATCCCAGTTGAGAAAGTGAAATGAAAATGTGGAGCAATGCGTCGATTCTGGATTTCTGTTTCAGCATCTAAATTCATAGTTGCCAGAATTTTCTTTTATTTCATTTTTTTATCAAATGGACTGTAAACTGCTGTATACGCGTATTCAATAAGTCTATTTTACATGTGGAGTACTAGTTGTAGCTGCTGTTAGGTTAGTAGAGTAGATTACGTTAATTGTTAATCTCCTGTTATATGTTCTCTTAATATATATGTTTAAAGGCAGTCTATAAAAATGAGATAGAACATTTAGTCAATTACCGTTAGTATTCAACCTGGGTAATTAAACTGATATGGCAATTTGGTTATTAACCCTTTTAGGTGAGTATAATTTTATAAGTGTTAGCCTTAGTTCACGTTGCAATAACCTCACACGGATAGGTGTTTTAAATTTAGTTAATACATGAAAGTAAAATAGTCCTTTAAAGTTAATGTGGTAATTTTGGCAAAAACTCGAGAATAAAGGTTCAAGTTGATAAATTCGTTCATTGTAGATTGTTGAACACACTTGTACAAATATAGAGTAACTTCAATAAGCATTTAGTATAGTTAAAATTGCGGATCCGTTTGGTTTAATGAATTAGCCTATTTGCAAGGTTTTCGGGCCTTAGCACTCCATTGAATGGCCTAGGTCCAGTCAGATTCATGTGTTCGTATGGACCTGGGCCAAGGCCTATGACTAGCTATCCTTTTGTACAAGTTCGAGTGCAATTTTCCGTTTGCGTTTGTTTTAATCTAATAACTAATAAGTTAGGGCCTTTTCAAGCATGTTAATTAATTAGGACCTTTTCTTTATTTTTTAGAGACAAAATAAATAGCAAATCATAGCCGCTTTTAGGTTTGCCTTTTAAATAAATAAAATGAGATGAGCCTCGCCCAATAAAAATGCAATAAATTGTGGGGCCCTCGTTAAATGTATATATTAAAACACTCAGATTTCGGGACGGGCCGTTTAGCGAATTTCACGATTTTCCCCACAATAATAACGCGTTAGTCTCTTTAGGCGCGTATTTTAATGACATTATCTCCCTAAACTCGGGTGCACATTTATGTGACCCAAATCCGAATCTCAACGGAGTCGAAATATGTCAATAACCACGAGTGCATTGATGTGACGTGGTTCGAGATGTGTTTTCACGACATTACAATTCTCGTTTAAAATAATAATAAATAAAAGCGGTCAAAGGTTAAAATTTGCGCATAGGTTCATAATTGTTAAAATCAGATAATTTAAGCCAAGTATAATAGTTGAGCGACCGTGCTTGAACCACGAAACTCGGGAATGCCTAACACCTTCTCCCGGGTTAACAGAATTCCTTATCCGGATTTTTGGTTCGCGGACTATAATATAGAGTCAAGTTTTCCTCGATTCGGGATTCAAATCGGTGACTTGGGACACCATAAATCTCCCAAGTGGCGACTCTGAAATTAAATAAATAAATCCCATTTTGATGGTCCTTTAATTAGAAAAACTCCCTTTATTATACGCTTCTCGGGGTGCAGTAGCGTAAAAAAGAGGTGTGACAGTTGGTGCACGGGAACTTGAGCTTGGCGGACACTGGATAATGTTGACCCGTTTCTGATACTAGAACTGCCACTATGCCCACTCTTTTGAAATTTGCTGCTCCGTCGAAAAACATTCTCCAGCCATCATAGGAATATGCAATGTCTTCTCCTGTGAAAGAGACCTCTTCGTCAGGGAAATACGTATTTAGAGGCTCGTATTCTCCGTCCAAGGGATTTTTGGCAAGATGATCTGCCAGTGCTTGTCCTTTGATTGCTTTCTTGGTTACGTAGACAATATCAACTTCACTCAGTAGGATTTGCCTTTTGGCTAGCTTGCCCATGGGCATGGGCTTCTGAAAGATGTACTTCAGTGGATCCATCCTTGATATGTGATAAGTTGTATAGGCACCGAAATAATGCCTCAACTTCTGAGCTACCCAAGTCAGAGCACAACACGTGCGTTCTAGCAGGGAATATCGGGCCTCATACGGGGTGAACTTCTTGTTGAGATAGTAGATGGATTTCTCCTTTCTCCCCATTTCATCATGTTGTCCCAAAACGCAACCGAATGACCCATCCACTACTGTAAGGTAGAGCAATAGCGGTCTACCCAGTTCAGGCGGGACCAAAATTGGTGGCGTTGATAGGTATTCCTTGATTCTGTCGAAGGCTTTCTGAAAATCATCAGTCCATTTAGTGGCAGCGTCCTTCTTCAACATCTTAAAGATTGGCGCACAAATGACAGTGGACTGAGCTATGAATCGGCTGATGTAGTTAAGTTTCCCAAGATACTCATAACCTCTTTCTTGTTCTTTGGCGGTAGCAATTCTTGAATGGACTTAACCTTTAACGAATCCAGTTCTATCCCTCGCCGACTTACGATGAACCCAAGCACTTTTCCGACAGGAACCCTGAATGCACATTTGGTGGGATTTAGTTTCAGGTTGTATCTTCTCAATCTGTTGAAGAACTTCCTCAAATCTTCCATGTGGTCAGTGGCTTTCTTGGATTTGATGATGACATCGTCTATATACACCTCGATCTCTTTGTTCATCATGTCATGGAAAATAGTAGTCAGTCATGGCCCTCATGTAGGTGGCCCCAGCATTCTTCAATCCAAACGGCATCAACTTGTAACAATACATTCCCCACGATGTAATGAAAGCTATTTTCTTCGCATCTTCTTCGTCCATCCATATCTGATGATACATAGAAAAAACAATCGACAAATGACTGCAGCTCGTTCTTGGCACAGTTGTCAATCAGGATGTGTATATTCAGCAAGGGGAAGTCATCTTTCGGACTGGACTGATTGAGATCCTGGTAGTCGACACAGACTTTGACCTTCCCGTCCTTCTTTGGAACCGGCACAATGTTGGCTAACCATGTTAGATACTTCACTACACTGAGGACCTTGGATTTGACTTGTTTGGTAACTTCTTCCTTGATTTTTAAACTCATGTCTGGCTTGAACTTTCTTAGGTTCTGCTTTACCGGCGGGCATGTCGGATCTGTCGGCAGTTTGTGAGCTACAATAGATGTACTGAGACGAGTCATATCATCATACGACCAGGAAAATATGTCCTCGTATTCTTTTAAGAATTATGTGTACTCTTCCTTTTTTTGACGGTGACAGGTGAACACTGATGCACGTTTCCTTTACATTCTTTGTATCCCCTAAGTTTACAACCTCAGTAACGTCCAAGTTAGACTTAGGCCTATTCTCAAAGTCCTCAACTTCTTTAACGACCTCTTCTGGTATATCATCATCTTCTAAGTCTATATCCGTTTGTTGCGTTATGTCATTGCATGTCACATTCGTCGGTTCATCAAGATAAGTAATAGTAATGCTGGGTAAATAAAGTAAATGATAGAGAAAATAATAAGAGCGATATTTATAAGAAACTGAAATACTTTGATAAATTCCATAATTGTTTTAAAAATTGGAGATTTTTTCGAAATTTAAATAAAATACGGAAACGAAATCAACTAGCAAAAAAGTAAAAGATAATGCATAGTGCTTTATTCAGCCTTGCTACCCCAAAGCTTTCCGAGTCTTGGTGGTTCTGACGGACCAATTATTGAGGTGTGCTCCTCGGCTCACAGCTTGTATGGAAGGGCCTTCATCCCCTTCCTCCTCGAAAATGACATGACAGTCCATATTGTCGTCTTCCAAGAACAGATTCTTCATTGCCGCCAATGTTTCCTCTTATTCTGACCAATATATGATGTATACCGTCTAGAAAGTCAGCTCTAGGCAACGTATCGGGTGCTCCAGCAGATAGTAAGGGTCGCGCCATGGTGGCGACCAGTTCTTGAATTCTTCCCAAGTATATCCATACCCTAACCTGAAAGTGGTGCCGTAATTCTTCAATTTGATAGGTTTAGTGATTCCCTGGAGGTTCTTGCCGAGCCCTCTGACAGGTTCATATCCGCTCCAATTCAGTATACTTTCGATCTTGTTATCCCACCACTTATCCTTGTCCACGACGTTGACTCGCTCAATGTGATGGTAGGTTTCTCCGCCTAGCTTCCTTCTTCCTCCGATTGCTGGGATGGTCTGGCAACTGTGTATGGGGTTACTACCATCGCCATGAATAATCACCTCTCAGTGATTCCACTCGAACTTCACTACCTGGTAGATGGTTGATGCTATAGCTCCAGCAACGTGGATCCAAGGTTGTCCCAGTAGTAAGTTGTAAGATGTTAGGATGTATATTACTTGAAAATCAACGTCGAACCAAGTCGGTCCCATTTGCAGACACAAACTGATTTCCCCAATAGTGGACCTTTAGGAACCATCAAAAGCTTTGACGTTAATAACCCCATCATTGATCTCATGCAGGCTCTTCCCCAATGTTCTGAGAGTCACCAATGGACAAATATTGAGGCTGGACCCTCTGTCAATCAAAGTCCTGGTAATGAAATAGTCTTCACATTGCACAGTGATGTGTAACGCTTTGTTGTGGCTTAACCCTTCTGGGGGCAACTCATCCTCGTGGAAAGTGATTTTATGACTCTCCAATATCTGTCCTACCATGTTCGCCATTTCTCCTCCAGTTATGTTGCTGGGTACATATTCCTCACTCAGTATCTTTATCAAGGCATTCATATATGTATCGGAGCTTTGTAACAGAGCTAGGATGAAGATATGTGCCGGTGTTCTATTCAGTTGATCAATGACTGAGTACTCTTTTGCGTGTGTATCTTCCTCCAGAGATCATAGAGCCCAATTTCAATAGGCCGTCTAGAGGCATGCTTATTTGATTCAACTAAATGCTCCAGAGTATAAACCCTGCCGGTTCTGGTCATGCCCTGTGCTACAATTGCTTCTCCAGACCTAGTTTTTCCCTTCCTTCTTGCCTTGGCGGTGTAATCCCATGGAATGGCCTGTGTATGGAATGGCGTTATGGCTGACATTGCTACATGAATGGGAACCCTTGGTTTGGGAGGTAACACAGCAACTTCAAATGGTACAGGTGCCTTTGGATACCCAAACTCAAACATAATTGGCTATGTGGTCTTTGTGGATGACGTTGTTTCAAGCTCGAGAGGTACGGACATGTTTACTTCAGTATCCCCAGAGGGCTGGATCTGAACTAAAATTGGATTTAGTGCGACTATTTGTTTCTTGGGCTCGTCACCTTCGACAATCAATCCAATTGACCCTTTGGGGTCCCAATCATCTTCTACCTCGATCATGTGCACACCTCTACCCTTATGGTCAGGCAGGGGATTGTTGCAAACATTAGGAGCGGGCTCCTTTTCCACGATGATCTTGTTGTCAATTAAAGCTTGGATTTTATCCTTCCAATATCGGCACTCATCAATGGTATGCCATTTCATGCCGGAATGGTATGTACAGGTTTTGTTTGGATTGACCTATTGGGAAGGATTTTCTGAAGTTATGGCAGGGATTGGGGTGACGTAACCAGCAACTTTGAGCCTTTCATATAGCTGGTCGATTGGTTCAGCGATGGCTGCGTATGGCTTGGGAGGTCTACTGTAGAAGTTAGGGCGTGGTCTAGGGATGTTTTGGCGGGTGGGCGGTGATTGATAGTGAGTGGGCTGAGCATTATAGGCTTGGTAGACGGGTGCGGGTTGGGAATATCTTGGTGAGGTAGGTTGATATGTGGGGGATGGCGATGATTGGTAAGTAGGTGGTAGAACTTGGTAAGAGAGCGGAGGTTCTTGGTAATTAGGGGTAGGTTGATATGTGAGAGGAGATACTGGGTATGTTTGGTATTTTACTAGGGATTTTGTTCTCTGCACAACCATCACGACAATCACATCCTTTTTCTTGGACGTGACACCAGATTGTAGAGCCTTGTTGGTAGCCTGCAATGCCTCAAAATTAGTGACCATACCACTTTTAATGCCTTCCTCAATCCTTTCCCTTAGCTTGATGATGTCGGAGAATTTCTGGCCTTCGATCAGCATGAACCTCTTATAATATTGTGGATCCCGAGCTCAGACGAAAAACCAGTTCATCTGTTCTTCTTCTAAGGCCAGCCTGACCTTAGCAGCCTCTGATCTCCAATGAGTAGCATACTCGCAGAATGTCTTTGTAGGTTTCTTCTTCAAATTCTGGATGTAGAATACATCTAGCGCATTTTCCGTATTGAATCTGAACCTGTCCATGAAATCGGACACCATACTTACCCAGCTTGTCCACTTCTTGGGGGTCTTGGATAATGAACCAAGATAGAGCATCACCTTTCAAACTTCTCATGAAGAGCTTCATGCGAATATTTTCATCTCTTCCGACTCTGACCAACTTATCACAATATGTCCTTAAATGGACTCTAGGATCCCCTCAGGCATCAAACATCTCAAACTTGGGAGGTTTGTACCCCTCGGTAAGTTTGATGTCTGGCTGAATGCAAAGGTCCTCATAATTCAGCCTCTCAATACCTTTGTTTCCTTTAATACCCTAGACTCGGCTAGTCAGTTTCTTGAGTTCTGCGGCCAGGTTCTTGATGAGAGAGTCTTTGTCATCAGACTCTGGTGTGTTTGAAATAGGTTGAGTGTATTGTGGTATGGTTTCCACATAGATGGGGGTATGGTGGGGATGATCATTTAGTGGTTCAGGAATTAGGAGCGGGGTGTTGTTTGAAGTGTGACATGTGTTGCAATTTTGATGGGGAGCGCGTTGTTTCTGTGGTTTTGGGATGTTCTATGGAGGTATAGGATTTTGAGCGTTAGGAAAGTTGACATCCGGGGTAGTGAGAGAAAATGATGAGTTTGCCAAGTTCCGAACTTGGTCCAGTTCTTCTTGAAATTTCAGTAACTTCTGTTCGAGCTAGGTGGAGTCTTTGGAACCCTGAATACCTTGAGGAACCTCTACCCTTTCAATTGAGTTCTCCTTCGTGATGTTGCTCAAGTCTTCCATTTTTTCTTTGTTCTTGTTTCTGATAGGACTCGGAGGAGGAGGAGGTGGAGGGCCCTTAGATCTTGTGGAGTAGGATGATGATGCCAGAGTGCACAAACTAACCTTTTGGGGAGAGGAATAAAACAAAAAGTAAAAATAAAAAGGTAACAAGTTAGTAAGGATTATGAGAAAGATGTTGCAATATTTAAACACATAGTATAAGAATATAAATCGTGTCCTAAATTGTGCCTCGTTGTGCCCGAGGTAGGCCTAGCGACAAGTTGATTTGGAGAACTTATAATGCTAAATGCCTCATTTTATTGATAAAAAATAAGACGAATCCAAAAAAATGACACTAAAATTGCAGAAAGTAAAATGTCACTAATGGCCATTGGCCTTATTACATTTTATAGCGAAAAGGAAAAGACTCCCAACTACTTGGTCCCAGAAGGACCTTCCCTAGACTCGGCATCTTTAGCTTCGAACAGCTTCACCAGCTCACGCAGTCCCAGCAGCAAATAAGCTCTAGCCAAGTGTCCTCTTTTATTTCCCTCAGCGTTCTGGCAATTTTCGATCCTCTGGATGAATTTCCTTTCAAACTCTACCAAACATCGATCCAAATACCCTAGTCGCTTGTTGGCACTGACAGCCATATCTTTCCACTCTTCAATCAACTTTTGATGTGCTTCTTGAATTTCTTGATGTTCACTTTCACACTCTCTGATCCTTTTGCGCAATTGGTTGTACTTAACCTGTATTTCAGCCCTCTCGTCGATGACCCTATGACCTCGAACAGACCCGGGCTGTCCTAACCCACCATGATCTTCTTCTAACCAGCCTGGATAGTATGGGGTGTAACCGGCATGGTATCTGTCAGGTTCTATGGAATCCTTTTCCAGTATGATTTTGTAATTCGACATGTGTTGAGCTTGACATTTGTACGGGCTATCGTCGTCTTGGAAATCGGCCCTGAACTGACTCATCTTTTCGACCTTTGGTATGACCGGCTTCCTCCTTACTTGCCTCATTACTCGGGGAGGGACATAGGGATAAGTTCCTCTCAGACCAATGAGTATAAGGAATATATCGTCCTGAGAGCGGATGATGAACTCTCCAGTAGGGAACCATTCGAATATCCACTGCACTTTGTCTTCTTTCAGATTTTCAAACAACTTTACCCACCCTTTAGCGTCTTCCTGTTGAGCAAACATGTTAGGCATATAGTTCATTCTCTTGGGATGGTGGAAGGCTATATGATCATTCCACGGCCTTTGTGGAAGATCTTGACGGTATTGACCCCTTTGGAGATATTCTATAAGCCAAAGTTGGAGTAGTAAGTTGCAACCATCGAAGTGACTGGCCCCTCGTTGACAATTTTCCAGGGCTCGGTATATCTCAGCAACAATCATAGGTACTATGTTGAAAGGCTGCCCGCCGATTCCTTCCATTAGTGCCTTGGTGACCATGGCTAGTCTAGTATGGATCCTAGCCTTCTTCATAGGAAACACTATCATCCCCAAAAAGCAGAACATAAAGACGAAGACTTCTTGTGGATATGCCCCAATGAGGTGAGGGCGAATTCATCTAGGTAGGTGCGGTCGGACTTTCTATGTCCGTACCTCTTGTACAAATAGTCGAAGGGAATGTAAGAGTCTTTCAAATAACTCAAGTCTGGGTTTTTCTTCATTCCCATCATCTTGAGGAAACCCCTACCCTTGCGATTTTCTGGCACAAGCAAACCCAGAGTCTCCCAAGGAATACTAGCTAACCCTCATATTTCTTCGAGCAGAGGTGTCATTTCAAGATCCCCAAAGCAAAACACTGATCTATCACTGTACCAGAATAAGGTTGCAACCTCTATGATTTTTTTGTCAGACTGGATTTCCAATTGAGAAGGTAAATTCCCCAAATATTTGCGGATGAGAGTCTGGTCACTAGAGTGAAGGTCTTCCCACCAGTTTAGCAACCTTTGGTGAATGTTTGTTACCAAGCAGAATCTGGGGACTTCGTGCCTCATTTTCTTCAAAACAAAGTGTTAGACCCTTACCCCACCGGACTCGACTATTTAAACCAATAATTAGCATAGGAGGCATTTAGTTCTCCAAATAAATGCACAGAATATGGTGTTGTCTATTTGGGTTCCAAGGAAACCCAGTGGACTTTGGACAAGGCTATCTTAAAGAGTCATTATGTGGACAGCCTAACTGACTCGGCTAGGTTTGATAGTGATGCATGCACAGTTAAATAGAATAACATTTCTATGGGGAATTAGACTGGTACGCTTGAGCGGACAACTCAAGAAGGAAAGGCACAGAATCGTCGACTGCACCGCTGATCGACTGGTTTTATCACAAATATTCCTTTGCCAAATTTAGGGGGTGATAATATAGGAAGTGCGCAACAACTCATTATAAGCGTTGTTATAGTATTTGTTTGGCACGAGTGGAATATGATGTTGAAGATGCAATTACAAAAATGAAATAAATTGTCACGTACTTTCACGTTCATAAAAAAAATAATGATTACAATAATTGCTCAGAATTACAACAATATTGAAGGAAAGCTGTAAATGAAAACATGAAAGAAAAAGAAACAAAAAGCCAAGTCAGTTTCGAATAAAGGCATTAAATAAAGAAGCAAAGAAGCAATATAGTCACAAATAACATGAAGTGGTAAAAGTCTAAAGAAATTCCCAGTAGAGTCACCATACTGTCGACGCCCCCTTTTTCTCGCGAAATCGGGTTTACGATATTTGGGAGGACAACTCTATTCCCTTTTGGGGTTTGGGTTTTTGGAATTGACGAGTCGCCACCTAATGATTAAGTGCATTAGGACATTAAAGGTTTTTGAGTTGGAAAACCAGAGTTCGGGTAAGGGCTAGAAATTATCTCGAAGGGAAGGTGTTAGGCACCCCTCAAGATACACTAGTGTGGTTCCCGACCATGCTATATTGTGACTTTAAATGCAAACAACAAGTAGGCAAACAAGAATTACAAATACAAAGGGGGTTTTCACATAATAGTTGCCAGAGATTAGAGAAGCTGAAATTTGATAGAAGAAACAATTTTAAAATTCTAAATAAACGAGTAAAAGGGGAAATTTTCACATAGTTGTTGCAAGTTAACAACAGTTTAAAAGCTGAAGTTTGGCAAAAAAGTAGTTGAAATTCAGAAAATAAAATGGACAAATAAGGAAATGGGTCCTAGGTTTATACATAATATGGATCACTCCACACAACGCCGCTTATACACGTGATGTTATCGCGTGGTCATCATATCCATATCTACCCTTTCTCACCCCGTTAAGGTATTAAACACGGAATTGTCTCATTTTTCTTATTGCATGCTATTACCCGTCCCCATCCTATCAGTCTCGGAGGCACCTAGGACTACTAATCTTAAAAGGCAGGATATTAGGCTGATTGGTTTCAACGGATAAACATCTAAGGCGTCATACAAAACACATACTATACGTTGGGGGAAGCATGTAATCATATAAAGGCTCATGTATACCTCCTCAAACAAAACACATAAATAGTATGACTTAAACACAATTAAGGTCTCAAATAAAGAACTTTTTACAGCAGTTAAGCTTGGTTTAAAAAATGAAGTAGTAATAATCATAGCACGATTCTGGGCGGAGGTTGGGAACCCAGTGATGAAAATAAGAAACTTAGTAAGAGTAAATAGGTGCACCACTTCAAAAAAATCATTTTCAGCAGAGTTTTTAAGAAAAAAGACTGAACTTCAGATAGTCAAAGCAAGAATAGGAGCGGCAGAGTGGAAATTGAAAGAGGTTGGTTGGTCTTAAGCTAATAAAAACACAACTAATCAGTTATTATCGGGCCTAAAGTTTGCCTAAGCGTCGTCATACATTATCTGATTATTTTGATTCTGATTTATAAAGGTACGCGTGATAAGGTGTTTGCAGAAAACGTTTCAAACCACTCAACCATATTTTAACAAGGGTATTAGACTAACATGAATTAACCACTGCAACTCGAACAAGCGATGAATCCTAAGAGTAGGATATCTAATGCACATAAAGGTTCCTAAAAACATGATTTCTAACATGCCAATGCAGTAATGACAAATTATTTTGGCTTGTTACGAATTATTTGTTGGTTATTAAATGATCGTGGTTGCAAGATGAGCATAATGATAGGCTGAAAGTAAAGAACCTAGAGCAGGATCTCTAATAAATGAGATGCATGTCCTATTCAAGTTGTTTATTGCGCAGATAAATAAATAAAATCCAATAAGCATGTTTTCTACCCATTATTTATACTAAGCATGCATAACCCTCCCCCCTTATTCACTATTCAACCCCAATCAATTGTTTACAAATTATTACAAACCAGTATCATCTGAATTACAGTTGTGAGCACGTGATTTTTGCCCTATATGAGAATTACTCCCAAAAATCTAAAATAAAATAGTTTCATTTTGCTCGCAATTTTTGCGGATTTTGTGTTATTTTTTTCTTATTGTTTGTGTTTGTGTGTGCATGATTATTTGTTTAAATTGATGAAAATACAAAAAATATGTTGCATTAGTATTCTAGGATTTAATTTTACGATTAGGAGTAATCAAGTGTGCTTTACAAAAATGAAAAATCACAAAAATAATATACTTCGCATTTTAATATTTAAATCGTGTGATTTTATTTTATTCAATTTTGTGTGATAATTGTTTTTAAGCGTTAATTAGCATTTTAAGTTAATTTTGGTTCTACAATTTAAATTAGGATTTTAGGTCTTAATTTTGACGATTAGTTTGAAAAAGAAAAGAAAACAAAGTGAAATTAAAGAGAAAAATCGGAGCAGGCCCAAGCGAACTAGCCCAATGCCCACCTAGTCCTGTCCGTCCCAGTTCACCCAAACGACGCCGTTTAGGCGTCTCAAACCTGGACCCTTGATTTAAACTAATCGAATGGTCCAGTTTAGCTCCCACATCAATGAAACGACGCCGTTTTAAGTCAGTCAATCTCGTCCGTTCACGTGGTTTGATCGAACGGTCACCAGCCTCCCTCACAGCCCGATACCCATCCCCGACCCGTTCCATCAGAGATAGATCCGGTCTCAAAGATTGTCTAAACAACATTGTTTCATTTAGTGGGCTAATCCAAGCCGTTCATCTCATCTGATCCAACAGTTTGGATTCAATCTCCCACCCAGTATATATTCCTAAATCCTACCCAGCCCCCCACTGTCGCGACTCCTTTTTACACTACTGTGCCCCGCTAAGGGCGTAGTAAAGGGAGTTTTTCCAATTAAAGGACAATCGAAACAGGATTTATTATTAAGAGTCGGAGTCGCCACTTGAGAGATTTATGGTGTCCCAAGTCACCAGTTTGAATCCCGAATCGAGGAAAAATTGACTATGTATTACAGTCTATGAACCAGAAATCCGGATAACAAATTCTGTTAACTCGGGAGAAGGTGTTATGCATTCCTGTGTTCCGTGGTTCTAGCACGGTCGCTCAACTATTATATTTGGCTAAATTATCTGATTTTTAATACATGTTTTTACCTACGTGCTTTTAACTTTGAACCGCTTTTATTATTATTTTTAATGAGAATTGCAACATCATGAAAACACATCTCAAACCACGTCACATCAATGTATCTATGTTTGTTGACACATTTAGACTCCTTTGAGATTTGGATTTAGGTCACATAAATGTGCACCCGAGTTTAGGAAGGTAATATTATTAGAACCGCGCCTAAAGAGCCTAACACGTTATTATCTTTGGGGGGGGGGCATAAAATTCACTAAGCGACCCATCCCGAATTCTAAATGTTTTTATTTTTTGACCAATTATTGAGGGCCCCGCAGTTTGTGCGTTTTATTTGACGAGGCTCGCCTCATTTTATTCAAAGGGTATCTTAAGCGACTATGATTTTTCTATTTATTTTTGTCTCTAAAAATAAAGAAAAGAATCCTAGTAATTTATTACTGGATTAAAGCATAATGGAAGGAAAGTTGCATTTGGGCCTACCTCAAAAGAATGGCCCGTCACGAGCCTTGGCCCAGGTCCAACAGGAATACATGGTGAAAATAAGACCCGGGCCGTCTGTTCAAACATTGAGGCCCAGTTAAACCGAACCACAATCTTAAGTTAATTAAACTAAGTATTTATTGAAATCTATCCGAGTTAACCTAAAGGTATTCAGTAATGAACTAGCGTGTGTTTGCTTAGTGAAAAAATATTACATGTTTCAAATTCAACTTCATTCCCAGGCTAAACGTGTCATGGCATTATTAAAAGTGTTAATCACATTCTGATACTAACATTGAGAATATCACTCTAGGTTCCTATGCCAATTAAATCCGGACACTTACTTTAGTGATATTGATAAGCGATGTACTGCTACTAACAACTATAACAGGACAAACACGATCACTAAAGATGATTAACAACTATACTGTGAATCAATTTAAATAATCAAAAAATGAAGGCCAATAACCGTTGAACCAATACGAACTTCACTTTTAGCTTGAACAACTTAAATGAATTAACCGATCTTCATGTTATCATGACAGTCTGGCTAACAAATCAACCAACAATGAGTCCATTTTCATACAAGCTATCCATGTAACAAAATGTCCTACATATATGAAATGGAAACAGGACAGGAAGATTTCATAAAGCTAATTCGACTACATTTGTCAATTTCAACTCTTCAACATCACATTTACAATGACTCCTTCGCAGTTCATACGAGATTGAAGGTGATACCTGGAAATTAAAATAGGATGAGGAGAGTGAGAGGTCAGCAGCAATGAACAGAGATCACAATAGCCACAAACAACAGCCCAGAAAGTTGCAGAAAACAAAATAGCGACAGCAAAACAACCACAAAGACTCTACTGAACTCGAGCAAACCAGATATAGAACAACCAAACTACTGAACCACTTCAGTAGACCAAACCTCAACCAAATCTGACTCAATCAGACCCCAAACTGTTCAAATTTAAACCAGAAACAACTGTAAACCTCAATGGAACAATAGAACCAAGTGTGTGTATCTATATTTCTTTCTCTCCTCAAACTCTCAGCCAACATTCTATATGAATTCCTTTTTTTACTTCCAGACTGTTTTAAGACTTCAGGAAAAATGCTCTCAAAACTGATTTTTTCAGGATCCAAAAGAAGACCCCTAACTCTGTCCAAGTCTATTCTATTTATACCCACACAGACCCTTGCTACTCTTGAAAACTTCAAAAACTATCAGGAAACATTCTGCCCATGATATTCTCTTACACCCCACTACTAAGTGTCTTGTGTCATTTTTAATTCAAAATTATGGGTTGCTCATTTTTTTAATCATTTCTTATGGACCTCCCCATAACATTATGCCTTGTTCCCTACTAATTATTAAACAATACATTAATTTAAAGGTTAATTAATACCTTAATGGACATAACACTTACACTAATCCCTTTTTTACACTTTTAAATCCCAAAATACCCCTGAAACTACTGAAATCACTACCCATCAGCTATAACCAAATTCATCTTAAAAACCCATTAATTCCTAATTAAGCATTGGACCGAATCTACAGTAGCTATAACCAATACAACTTATCAGATTCAATTGAATAGTTCAAGCTAGAATAAAATCAGATTAAAATGCATAGGAACACTGATTCAGGATGATGATCGACCTGGACTATTAATGTCACGACCCTAGTTCACCAATTGTGAACACGTCATGACGGCACCTAGTCTTCGCGACCAGGTAAGCCTAACACATTGCGGAAGTAATAGCAATTTGCGAAATTTATAATCAAAACTAAATAACATGAATAATGTATACAGTTGCCGCCTGGCACATACACTTAAATACCAAAAACTGAAGAAACCTCCAAGACCCGGAAACCCACGGGCAACACAGGCTATGAGAAATCTAACACTGCTCTAATCTCCAGAATAGTCTAATACAAAGAAGGATTGAAATAACATCTAATAACTAGGGGTAAAATGAGAAGGAGACTTTGCGGATCTGCGGA
>MU725660.1:188939-199146 GCA_026770625.1 Nicotiana glauca
AGAGTAAATACAGCAAAATTTCAAGAATACCGACAAGGGCCTCCCAAGATACAGTCCTGTAGCCCTTTTCTCATATCAATATCAAAGAATCTCCCAGGATACCGTCCCGTAGTCCCAAAATAAAAGTACAGGGGAATCTCCCGGGATACCGTCCCGTAGTCCCAAAATAAAATGCAGGGGAATCTCTCGGGATACCGTCCCGTAGTCCCAAAATAAAATGCACAACCAACATCTGAGAAACATTCAGAAATTTAAGTACAACAATATAAGGCATCAAAGAATACTGGCCTAACATGCTCCACGTAAATCACAGTTAAGACAATTTAGACAAATAGGCAGCTTGGATCAATTAAACATGCTTTTCTACGCTAGCACATACTATAAAAGCAAGTAAAGTAAGGCAAATATGAAAAAGGAGTCCCAATCAAGTGATTAAGTAAAAATCCGGGTTTCAACAATTACTCAAGTACGCGCTCGTCACCTCACGTACAAGGCATTCATTTACCAATTATCACATCCTAAGGGACAAAAAATCCCCCACACAAGGTTAGGCAAGCCACTTACCTCTAACCGGTGCGAAATCAACTAGGGAACGATGCCCTTGCCACGAGTATCCGACTCTGAGTGGCCCAAATCTATTCAAACCAATTTAAATTTGTAAATAATATTGCAATTAACGGATTCCACTAATAAAATCAAAACTAGGGCGCAAAAATAGGTAAAATGACCAAAATGCCCCTCCAGCCAACATCTCGGAATCGAATAATTTTTACATTTTTCAGAACCCTCGTACTCTCACGAGTCTAACCATATAAAAATCTCCCAAATCGGAGGTCAAATGCCCCCTCAAATCCTCACAATTAGGTCTAAGAACTTTACCCCAATTTTCATTCAAAAATCCGAAATTAAGGTTGAATTTGAGGTTAGATTAGTGAGTATTAATCATAAGGGAGTAAGGAATCGTTACCCAATCGTTGCCTCTGAAAAGCCCTTGAAAAATATCCCAAAACCGAGCTCTCTAACTTTTGTTTTGTTAAAAATGGAGGAACCCTCGTTTTGAAAATATTTAATACTGCCTAGGTATTTCTTCATTGCGATCGCATGAAAAGGGATGCGATCACGTAGAACAAAATATGAAGGCCCAGAAAATGGCCTATGCGAACGCAGGGATGGGGTTGCGTTCGCGGAGAATGGGGAGGCAGAGTTATGCGATCGCAAAAGGGGGGTAGTGCGATCGCATTGAAGGAAAAAGAGGCCCAGCACAAAAGGCTCTATGCGATCGCATGAAAGCTTATGTGATCGCAGAGAATAAAAGTTTCTGCAACACACAGCACAAAATCTGCAATTCTCTAAGTTCCGAAATTGCTCCGTTGAGCATCCGAAATACACCAGAGGCCCCCGGGACCTCAACCAAACCTACGAACATATCCCATAACATCATTCAAAGTTGTACCAATCCTTAAACCACCTAAAACAACACCGGAAACTCAAATTAATCAATGATTTGAACCTACGAACTTTAAATTCCAACCAAACTCGCTTTTGATCAAAAACCTAACCAAAACACATCCGATTGACCTGAAATTTTGCACACACATCCCAAATGACATGACGGAGCTACAAAAACTTTCGGAATTCAAATCTGACCCTCAGATCAAAACTCACTATCGGACCGGAAACTTCAAAAATTGAAACTTCGACATTTTAGGCCTAAAAGAGCTACAGACCTCCAAATAACATTCCGAACATGCTCCCAACCCTGAAATCACCTAACTGAGCTAACGAAACCATCGGATTTCCATTCCAAGGTCGTCTTCGCACTGCTCCAAATACAGACCATTTTTCAACTCTTAAGCTCTCATTTAGGGACTAAGTGTCCCAAAACACTCCGAATCCTAATACCGAACATCCCGGCAAACCAAAATAGAAGAAATAAACTTAGGGAAAGCAATTAATGGGGAATCGGGGCGTAAATTCCAAAAACGACTGGCCGGGTCGTTACAATTAAGGTTAAATTCAACTATATGATACAAGGAGTAAACTAACATAAAACCTAAACAAAAACCCATGAACTCTATAAGCACACTGAAGGAAAAACAAAACTGAACTCATATGCAAGAACAAGAATTACAAAGAGCAGGGGACCCAACATCACACAAGAATGAAACAATTCGAGGTAACAACCAACAATTGACCAGAACTATTGGACTACAAACAAAATGGATTAATCGTCAAAACTATTCATAACCTACGTCAATTGACAGAAGAAAAACTGGACCGAGAAAAGTCCAATGGAGAAGGGAGAAAAATAATTGAAAAAACGACACTAATCAGACAAACAAAGCAACAACAAAGAGAAAGTAAAGAAAAGAAGATACCTCCAAATTTCAATCCCAGTTCTTATTGAAACTTCGACTCGAGCTTTTGAGGTCAAAACGGACATTAATCGAGTGTTCTCGACTGAGAACACTCGACTAAAGTGGATTTAAAACCCCAATTTTCCCCTTTGGAACAACTTAGGGTTCGCCTAGATGATTCGAGATTCGTCAAGTTCTGGCTCGATTCGAGGGAAAATGGTCTTGTATTAGGAACGAGGGTGGCCTAACGATCAAGAGGTGTAATTTTGGGGTTGTTTAGGGTTGGCGCCGCCACCAAGGGATCTTGTTGAGGCGCTAGGGTTCTTGGCTCAAAATTGACATTCGACCAATTCCAGGCAGATTCGAAGGAAAATGTTTGGATATTTGGAATGAGGAGGTGAAGGCGAGGCTAGGGTGTTAATTTGAGGTGATTTGGGTGAACTAGGGTTTTTGACTGATCTTCGATTGAATATTCGAAGACACCAACTAGGATTCGAGGGAGGCTTATTGGAGGTTTGGAAAGGGGATGTTGTGGAGAAGCTATGGTGAAAAAATGAGGTGGTTTGGACCACCGGAACTACTGTGAGGCAATTTCTGATGGGCGGAGGGCGGCGGAATGAGGCAGAGGTATATTTAGGTCTCTGAAGCTTAGTGACGATGAGGCGAGGGTGTTGGCTTGGGGGTGTAGGGTAAGGTTTGGGAATATATAGTGGGGTGAGGATTTAATCCTGGCCGTTTGATCAAACGAGATCAACGGCCTGGATCAGTTAACTTAAGGGGAACGGTGTCGTATGGGTGATGATGGGGCAAACTGGGTGTGGGAATGGGTCGGGTCGTTTAGGAAAGTGAGGGAAGAGAGTTTTGAGCCGTTAGATGGTGATCAAATGGATGGCTGAGATGGATAGCCATTGAAACGACGTAGTATTCTACCTATACTACGTCGTTTGGACGGTCTCATGGTCTGAGTAACTGGACCGGGTGAAAAATGTTTTGGGCTTGGTCTTTGGTCAAAAATGAGACGGCCCAGTCCGGTTTATTATCATTTTATTTTCTTCTATTTATCTAATTTTTAATTCCTAATTTAAAAACAAAATCCTAGATTAAATCAATAAAACCAAAATTAACTTAAAATACTAATCAACTTCTAATAATAATTATCCCATAAAATTTAACACCAATTAAAATAAAATCACACAATTTGGACATCAAATGCTAAAAATCCAAAGTACATTATTTTTGTGATTTTTATTTTTGTAAACAAGCTTAATTACTCCTAATGAATCCTAAATGCCAATGTGATATATTTTTGTATTTTTATTGATTTTACAAATAAATGTGCACAGACAA
The DNA here is from genome assembly GCA_026770625.1 of Nicotiana glauca. Taxonomy (NCBI): domain Eukaryota; kingdom Viridiplantae; phylum Streptophyta; class Magnoliopsida; order Solanales; family Solanaceae; genus Nicotiana; species Nicotiana glauca. The sequence continues at coordinate 192,644 of MU725660.1, forward strand.
AAATACAAACAATAAAAGAAAAATACCACGAAATTCACAAAATTACACACAAAAGAAAACTATTTTATTTTGACTTTTTGGGAGTAGTTCTCATATATGGCAAAAATCACGTGCTTACAGCTGCTCTTTTCTGTCTGAAAACACAAAGAGTTTTCATGCAAAGATAAAGTGAGCGAGCGATTTTTGCCCGTTTGAGTACTCCGTGTGAAGCATTTTGGAAATATTTGACCGAACCTTTGCTTCAAAAGGTCTCCTACATATCCCTGGCTAAAAGGGAATCAGGTCAATGTAGTTCAAGAAGTTTTGGTAGTTGGGACTACCGTGGAACTGTGATTTTGCTGTTACTGTTGTTGTTGCTGATGCTACTGCTTACCGACCTCCTTATTACACCAGGCTAAAAGAAAATAAGAAGCTAGACTAAACTAGTCTATGAATTACAAAATCTTATCTAGATCTTCAGGCTTGCTCTTGTCGCCTTGCTTTCTTGTCGGCTTCTCTTGATTGCCGAACTTGGACTGTTTATTTCCTTCTTTTGAGCTTCGTATTATTTTTCCTTTGAAGCTTGAACTGCTTTCTTCCGACCAACGTTGCCTTCCTTCTGATTTCTGAATTTGGATTTATGCTGGGGGTTTCTATTGTAACCTTCTGCCTTCCGGCGGGTTGCTGATTTCAAGAATTAAAATGTAAAGACTGAAATGTATTCCTTGGTTATACGGGCGGGTTCCCGACCTCAATAACATCTTCAAAATATAATTGCCATTCCTCTCTTCAGGCGGGCTCCTGACTTCAACAACAATTTTAAAAATAAATCGCCATTCCTCTATTCAAGCGGGCTCCTGACTTCAACAATAACTTTGAAAATAAAACGCCATTCCTCTCTTCAGGCAGGCTCCTGAATTCAACAATAACTTTGAAAATAAAAACGTCATTCCTCTCATCAGGCGGGCTCCTGACTTCAACAGCAAACTTCAGAAAATAAATCGCCATTCCTCTCTTCAGGCGGGCTCTTGACTTCAACAACAACTTCAAAATAAATGCCATTCCTCTCTTCAGGCGGGCTCCTAACTTCAACAACAACTTTGAAAATGAATCGCCATTCCTCTCTTCAGGTGGGCTCCTGACATCAACAACAACTTGAAAATAAATCACCATTCCTCTCTTCAGGCGGGCTCCTGACTTCCACAACAACTTTGAAATAAACGCCATTCCTCTCTTCAGGCGGGCTCCTGACTTCAACAACAACTTTGAAAATAAATCGCCATTCCTCTCTTCAGGCGGGCTCCTAACTTCAACAACAACTTTGAAAATACATCGCCATTCCTCTCTTCAAGCGGGCTCCTGACTTCAACAACAACTTGAAAATAAATCGTCATTCCTCTCTTCAGGCGGGTTCCTGACTTCAACAACAACTTGAAAATAAATCGCCATTCCTATCTTCAGGCGGGCTCCTGACTCCAACAATAACTTTTAAAATAAATCGCCATTCCTCTCTTCAGGCGGGCTCCTGACTTCAACAACAAGTTGGAAAATAAAACGCCATTCCTCTCTTAAGGCGGGCTCCTGATTTCAACCAACAACTTAGAAAATAAAACACCATTCCTCTCTTCAGGTGGGCTCCTAACTTCAACAGCAACTTTGAAAATAAAACGCCATTCCTCTCTTCAGGCGGGCTCCTGACTTCACCAACAACTTGGAAAATAAATGCCATTCTTCTCTGGCGAGCTCCTGACTTCAAAAATAACTTAAAAAATAAAATGCCATTCCCCTCTTTAGGCGGGTTCCTGACTTCCACAACAACTTCAAAATAAACGCCATTCCTCTCTTCAGGCGGGCTCCTGACTTCAACAACAACTTTGAAAATAAATCGCCATTCCTCTCTTCAGGCGGGCTCCTGACTTCAACAACAACCTGAAAATAAATCGCCATTCCTCTCTTCAGGTGAGCTCCTGACTTCGACAACAACTTCAAAATAAACGACATTCCTCTCTTCGGGTGGGCTCCTGACTTCAACAACAACTTTGAAAATAAATCGCCATTCCTCTCTTCAGGCGGGCTCCTAACTTCAACAACAACTTGAAAATAAATAACCATTCCACTCTTCAGGCGGGCTCCTGACTTCAACAACAACTTTGAAAATAAATCGCCATTCCTCTCTTCAGGCGGGCTCCTGACTTCAACAACAACTTTGAAAATAAATCGCCATTCCTCTCTTCAGGCGGGCTCCTGACTTCAACAAATTTAACATAAATTGCCATTCCACTCTTCAGGCGGGCTCCTGACTTCAACAACAAACTTCAGAAAATAAATCGCCATTCCTCTTTGCATCCGGAACCGTTTTCCTTCTAACTTGAATTATCTTCCTCTTTCAAAGACAACTTCCCTTAAAGCTGATGTTTCATCCCTCTGAGAACTGCTGGGGATTTATCTCTCTCTTTTTTTTTGCTAGGGATAACACTGTTGTCGTCTTCCCTCAAAACTGCTTCTCTTAAAACTTGTATCGTCTTCCTCTTTCAAAACTACTTCCTTCAAAATTTGTGTTGCATCCCTCTTAACTGTTGGGGATAACACTGCTGTAAAAAAATTCTTTTGATTTACATTCTGGGGAATTATTTACTTACCTGCTGGGGATAACACTGCTAGGGGAATCTCCTTTCTTCCCCCTTTTTTTTTTCAAAACTACTTTCTTCAACTTTTTTTTTCTCAATACTGCTGGGGATAAAAATGTTATCAACTGGGGATAACACTGCTAGGGGAATCTCCTTTCTTCCCCCTTTTTTTTTCAAAACTACTTCCTTCAAAAACTTTTATTTTCTCTCAACACTGCTGGGGATAAAATGTTATCAGCTGGGGATAACGCTATTGAGGATAACACTGCTAGAGGAATTTTCATTCCTACAAAACTGGTGTTTGATTCTTCCGAAACTGGTGGGGGTGACACTGGCCTTCTGCTTTTCCTGAACACAAGTTTCATTCTTTTGTTCTGTCCGCTGGGGATACAAATTCCTTCATTAAAACTTGTTATTTTCCTTCTTTCAGCACTGCTGGGGATAACACTGCTTCAAAGACCACTTCCCTTATGTTATCTGGCTTCTTCCCCAAGTGGATACCTGATTTCCAGAAAATTTTCTGCCCCAGTTTGATAATCTTCCTTACACCATGCCTCTCTACCATCAATGACATTTCCCGTCCCTGCTTCACATCAAAGAAAAGTTTGGTCAATTTAAAACGTGGTGGTTGGTTGTGATACTCCTGCTGGGGATGGTTCTCCTCTTCTTGCTCGACCGTCTTGAAACTTGGACGATACCTTCTGACCTTCTAGAGGATTCCTTATTCGCAAACCCCTCAACCATTATTTCCAGTATTCTTATCTGGTTCCCCCCACATTTTCTGTGACAGTTGACTCCGCTTGAGCATTTTGCATTTTTTACTGATGAACCACTTTCTTCGTTCACCTATGTCACTGAAAATACCTTATCTGTTGGGGATGTCCTTCTTCTTTTGTGGCATAGCTCGGGAACGGGCATTTTCCCGACCATTGAGTCTCACATGAATTTCCCAAATTACGTCCCTCGCTCTACGCATTATTCCTTCTTGATTTGTCCATTGGCCTTGGCCTTGAGGTCTATAACCTTTGATTTCTGCGGGGGATATCCTTCTTGACACTAGTCCATCCCATTGTCAATCTCCTCTTGTTGGGGATATCCTTCTTGACACTGGCCTTGCGCTTGTACCTTCCTGAATTATACTACTTGGATGTACCACTCAGATCTCGCCTTGCCTAATTGGAAAGCTGATGGCAAATTTTAAAGTTATTTCTCACTTGTCTTGACCAAACAGACTCTATTGGGGAATTTTTCGATGCAAGGAGCAAGATAAAAGGAACAGAACAAAGACAAAGGAAAAAGGATGACTCTCTGAAAGAAAAACTACGAAATAAAAACCTATCAACGCGGATACCAACTCTAATAGTCATGACATACTCATGTGGCCTATCCTCCGTCGTTAATCGTCTTTCACAATCTTCGTCTGGTGATTTCCATCTGATTGTCACCCTTAATCGACTTGTAGTGCCCGAAGGTTTTCACTATCAAGCCTCTCTCATTTTGTTCTTTCTCTCAACTTACAGTCGCCTCAAGGTGCCCGTGAAGGTTTTCACCAATAAGACTCTCTCATTTGTATTACTTTCAGCTGGGGATTGGGGTGTTACCGATAAGACTCTCTCATATTTCTTTTCTGCTGGGGATCATAGACTTTTCTACTGGGGATCAGAGTGTTATGTTCTGATAAGACTCTCTCCTCTGCCTGACTTGGCCTCTTTTGACGACTGCTCGAAAGGTCTTTGTTTGGACCGTAATGTGGGATTTGGATAGGGCTAGAAAGAAAGAGTACTTGAAGGCTCAAAAATACATCAATTTGGGTTCAAAATTACAACCTTCGAAACTAGATTTATTTATAATAAACACAACTTTTGCCCCAGTTTCTTGCTTGGGGATCTTTTTATTTTTTGTTACACTATGACCGAGCCGTGAAGTGCCTACGTATCCTCTTTGAGGAATCTGGTCAAACGTAGTTCCCAATTCCTTGTTTGTTCTAGTTTTCCTACTATTTTTCTTTTTTCTTTTCTTTATCTCTTTCTTTTCTTTTTTTGTTTTTTTTCTTTTACTTTATCTTCCCTGTTTGTGTTTCTGAACTTTGCTACTGATTCCGAAAGAGGGGTATGAAAGAAATCAAATAAGGCTCAAAGGGGTAACGAAGGATAAAGTGTTTAGATAGCAGAATAAAATGCCTCTGTCATTCCAATCTTCAAAACATACCAAATGCAAACAACACAATTAACATTCACCATATCTTTAAAGCACTGTTGGGCAACACTCTCATTTTCATTACTGCGAATGAGCCCCATGTCAATTTGGCCAGCTTGCATTTACGGTTTTCTTTATGTTTTACTTGCCCCAGTTTTACATGACTCGGGCTCCGAATAATTTCAAACCATTCTTATTTTCTTTAAATATCACGGGAACCTCCCAATGGTTTTATGATTAACCTTTAAGATTAGACCCAAACTGTGTGCGCAATGTCATATCACTAGAATCAGCATTTGAACAAAAGACACAACAAAAGGATAAAAGAACTAAACAATGAAAATGACTGGAAATGATAAAAGACCGGAATTTGCATTAGATTAACGGTGAAATGGTTCAAACAACAAAACAAACAAAACAAAGCAGGGTGCAATCCTGAAACCAAATCCGGACAAAACTGAGCAAACCGCTATGACAAAATGGAAGGACACAAGACAATACCAGGATCACAACCATAAAATAAACCGAACAAACAGAAATGGCCATAAAATAAATCACCAAAAGCTCTACTCCATCTGACCAAGGAATGGAGCGTCTTCCTAATTACCAAGCACGGCATCTTAACCACTGAGCTTCGCCTCAATTTTGGCAAGACCACTATCTGCTTCAACATCTTCAGCTTTAGTCAATATCCCAAGAGGACTCGCATGCTCTTTACTCCCGTCGTCGATCACAATTGCTCCTTCGTGAATCATTTTTTCTACTTCTCTTTTCAACGAACGACAGCTCTCAATGTTGTGCCCCCGGACATTGGAGTGGTATGCACATTGTGCAGTAGGATCAAAGTTTCTTGAACGTCGGTCTGGAGTAAATCCGGGGAGTGTCTCAATCAGGCCAACACGTTTTAGCCTTTCAAATAGACTTGCATAAGATTCTCCAATAGGGGTGAGGGCCTTTTCTCGTTTCCGCAACCTCTCATTCCTAAACGCCTGATTTGGCCTGAAACCTGATCCAGGAGGCTTTCGGTATGCTCGAGGGGATGGATGGGCATTTTGCAGAGCTGGGTATCTGGAAAGTGAGGTATGATTTTGGAAGTTCCGTGGAGAGAAGTAGTGTTGGTGAGGGGAGTAGTGTTGGGAAAATATAGCTGGGTGACGAGTGATGGAGCTACTCGGGTGGCTGGGAAAGCTGTGATAGGTAGGTAGATATGGAGAGTGTAGGGGATCATCCGGCATTATGTTCGATGTTCGGGTAAGGACAGAGTCCAAGAAGCTAGGTGGTAGCGGGGGTGGTGCTTTCCCAGCCATCCATGCCTGATACATGTCTGCCACATGCTGTCTTACCATTTTCACTTCTTCTGCCAACCCGTTGTTCTGTTCAACCAGCTGTTTCCGGGTATCAAAACCAACCACTCAGTTCTAAGGTTCTCTGCCATTGTCTTTTTGCTTTTGTGTTGCAGGGAAGAGTTACTTTAGAACCACAACCAACCACCCTTCTGATATGAATACACCAAAATGAAACCATCACGTTAGCATTAGGGCACTTGACAGATAGGTAAACACATATCAGGGATGCAATGCACCTAGGCAGTTAAACCTTTCTATCATGCATTTGCTTTAGCTACGTGCGTCCTTCCGGCCTCTTATAAGTACGCTCCTTTTGAAAATCTCCCAAACTTTCCTTTATTTCCTTTTCTCATAT
>MU725661.1:8803-31199 GCA_026770625.1 Nicotiana glauca
GGTGGTAACGGAAAAACTAAAATTTGAAAAAGAAAAAAAACTTATTTGGAGAGAGGTGTTGGGTTGGGTTGGGTTGGTGCGGGTAGGAAAGGTTGAGAAGGAGTTTTGGAAAATATTTTCCCTTCTCTTGATTAGGAAAATATTTTCCTCCATTTAGAGGAAAATAAATTCATAAGGAAAATATTTTCCAACCAAACATGGGAAAATTGGAAAATATTTTCCGGAAAATATTTTCCTTCATACCAAACACACCCTAAGAGTACTGGTTTCTCCAAGCTCTCCCTCATAGACGCTCTATGATCACCGATTTGAAGTCTCGCTTGACTGAAAGCGCTCTTCGATGCCACTGTTGAAGCTTGAATACTTAAAATATCTCGAGTCATCCTTGAAAGAACCGGATAGTATTTTTCTTTGTCCTTCCACCATTCCAAAATATTAAAGGAGCCATCGAGATTCTCTGATTCAAGTCCCTACGACAAATAAACTTGAAGCTCATTTAGTTGTGAACTATCACCAATATTATCACCTTGAGAACCCCTGAATCCCGTCCAAGAAATAAGTGCTTTTAGGCCCGCAATTCTTTTAGATGATTGCAAACTAGACGAGGAGTTGGAACATTTGGTCTAGCATGATCTAAGGCAAGTTGATAAGCATTATAATTGTTTTAGCATTTATTTTATTGTGGCTTTTGCATCTGCAAGTGTAGCAAATTCCTCATCTAAAAGTGATAAAGCCTTATAAACATTTGTATACCAAAAGTGAGGACCTCCTAATTTCATGGAAGGATTTAACATGGCAACAACATCATAAATAGGGGGATAGGTAAAAAATATTTTTTAAACTTATCTTTCATAGAATCAATAGCAAGTTGATAAATTACCCCACCCTCTAAAAATTGACTAAAAAATTTGCAAGTTCTGCTATATAAACTAAACAGTTAAAAATAGTAGGATAATAATTCCCGGATAATTCATTTGTAGCAACATGAAATTGTTCTAAATATTCTACAAAATTTTTAACATTAGTCCAATCGTGATTTGTAAGGTGCTCATCATCACCACCAACACGAGCACTAAATGTTGCGCTTATTGGGTTTCTATATTCATATGCAACAACTAACTTTCATACATGTAATTTCATCTAGTCGGACAAGGTTTAAGAACCTTTCTTTCTCTAAGGCCAAATTCATCATATTTTTTAAAATATTCTCTAAGTCTACTTCAACGGTTTGAATAAAAAAGCCAATTAAGAGCCATTTTAACCTTTTCAATTTCAACATTTAAAATTTTCATACCATCACCGACGATTAAATGGTAAATATGACAAATACATCTAACATGAAAAATATTACTAAATGCAGGATTTAGTGTAGTTGTAAGAAAGCTTATAGCACTAGTGTTACTAGAAGCATTATCCACTAAAACTGACATTATTTTATCTCTAATGCAAAATATCTACAAGTGTGTTAGCAATAAACTTACCTGTGTGACATAAGTTAATTATTCTAAAAGCAATAATGCACTTTTGCATTATCCATTCCTCATCAATCCAATGAGTGGTAACAGTAAGATAATCACAGTTGTTACCACTTCTACCAATATCAATAGTAATAGCAACGCGATAATTTATATGCGTAAATAAATAATGCAAATATTATGCATATTCATGTTTATATTTATAAATATCGCTCTTTACGGTTGTGCAAGGCCATCCTTTATAAGTAAGATAAAAAACTCTTCTAATATAATGCATAAAGTGAGAGTTAGAAGGAAAACTATAGGGTAAGCACATAACAATAACCATTTTTTCCAATTCTTCACGATCTTTATTTGGATCGTAATATAAAATGCCATCGGTAACAATGTTAATTCCCGGTTGAACTAGATTTGACCCGGTACTAGGGTTAACCTGAGTACCTATACTTGTCCCCTCTTGCGCAGCTTTCATTTTAAGAAATCTAGCTTTATCTTTGGTGTGTGTCTTTATGTGTCTAGTCAAACCACTCGTAACGCTACGGTGTCCAGTAAATTTATGAGCCATCAAAGTCCCACAAGTTTTACACTTAGCCTTATTTTGATCTATTAGTTGAATAAAAAGGTGCCAAACAAGAGATGTTTCGCACCGTCTAGAAGGTTGTCTATTAAAAGTAGGGGTTACTATAGGAGGGTTAGGCGGGGCATCATTTGGATTATTATCAGTTGGGTTAACAACAGGACTAGTAGGTGTATCATCTAAATCCGAATGCGTTTCATCTAAATCATCATTTTCCTCATCATTTTCATTGATAGTTGAATTACCATAAATAGCATTCATATATTCATCACTTAATTGTTGACCTGGTGGAATATCATGGTAAAATTAACTATTGGTAAATTAAAAGCAAGGGTTATCACTATCAAGAATAACAAGTAGAGGAGGACGGGTAACAGGTCTAGGTCGGGAAGCCGGGGGAGGAGTAGTAGCTTGGCCACTAGATTCACCAATTTTAGATTTTCCCTTACCACCAAATATTTTTCTCAAAGAAAAGGCCATATTAATTATAATTATACAAACTAAAATAAATAAAACTATAATATTAAAACTTAAGAGTTGGAACGAGTTTACCGAATTGACGAACAACTTCTTGAAAATTGTATATTGTTGAAGACTTGAATACTTCAATTCATCAACTTCACAAATTTTCACAAATTGAAATAATAAAGTAAGCAATTATAGAAGAAAATTAGAGAGAGAGTGATGATTTTGTGAGCAAAAATAAAAGAATGAGGGGGTATTTATAGTTGAGAATAGAAAAAAAGTGTAATTATAAAAAGTTTGGGGTTAAAATAAAGTTTGGGGACAAATGGCTATTTTTTAAAAAACCAAACGGCTAAATTGGCAGGCCAACGGTTAGTTTTTAAACTTCCAACCGTTGGCCAATTTTAAATTTTTTTTTTTTGAAAAATAGCCTTTGGGCCCGTTTGAACCGACCCACGTCCGCCAGCCGGTCCCGGGCTATACGGTCCTTGCCTCGCGGTCTCTCCATGTTGGACCAGCCCATAGTGGGCTCCTAGTACTGCTTGAGCCCGGACCATACGGGCCAACCCGTTTAGCCAAAGCCTATGTGGGCTCGCGGGCTTGTGCTGGTCCCGGGATGGACCCCGACCACAATACCACCTTACTTGTGGCCAGCACACTCTGTCCCAAGCAACTAGTGCTTTTTTGGTGATAGTTGATGTGCCAGACCATAAAAATGGTCTACACATAGCTTCAATCATCTTCAATATCTTCTTAGGCAGCAGAAAGATTTGAGCCCAGTATGATTGTACCCCAAACAAGACTGATTTAATTAACTGGAGCCTACCAGCATATAAAAGTAATTTGGTTGTCCAACAGTTGATTTTCTGTGTAATCTTCTTTACTAATGGCCAACATTGGATAAAAGACAACTTCTTGGATGCTAGTGGTACACCTAGGTATCCAAATGGCATAGTACCTTTAGTGTATCCCAACTCTTGCATAATATCTTGCTTTGTGCTATCTGAGATACCTGCTAGGTAGATGGAACTTTTTTCTGCATTGGCCTGGAGGCCAGATGAGTTAGAAAACTTGAGGAATGTCTGCTGCAGTAGTCTGATGGATGTAATGTCAGCTTTACAGAACATCAATAAGTCATCCGCAAAACAAATGTGAATTGCTCCCAGTTTCTTACATCTGGGATGGAATTTAAAGTTCCTGTTCTTTGCCAGCCGTGCAAGTTCCCTCTGCAGATACTCCATGTCTATGACAAACAAATAAGGGGACATAGGGTCCCCTTGTCGAATGCCTCTTCTTCCTTAAAATGATTTTGTCAGTCCTCCATTCATGTTGAAGGAGTAGGTCACTGTGGTGATGCGTTCCATTATCCAACTGACAAATTTATAAGGAAATCCAAGCTCTTGTGGCATTTTTTCAAGGAAACTCCAATCTAAAGTATCATAAGCTTTCGTGAGGTCTACTTTTAAAACACAACTTGGGGAAATCTCTTTTCTGTTATATCCTTTGAATAACTCATGAGTAAACTAGATGTTATTGTAACACCCCAAACTATAGACAGAGTCCCATATCGGCAAAACATAAGAGGGATGCCGAGTATATAAGTTAACAAGTCTTAGACCCTAGTGACGCGTTTCAAACCCGTGAGGGTCAAGGCCTAGAGCGGACAATATCACTAGTGGGCTGGGCTGTTACAAATAGTATCAGAGCCACTCTTGTGTTAGAATTACCGATGGTGGGTCAGATAAGAGTTCAACTGAGTTTAGGCAAAACCCGGCTAGACGGGGCAAACCTCAGTGCTGAGTCTAGGCGAATCCCATGCGGTGGGGCAAACCTCAGCGAGGACGCTGAGTCCATAAGAGAGGGTGTATGTAATACCCCAGACTATAGACTGAGTCCCACATCGGCAAAACACAAGAGGAATGCCGATTATATAAGTTAACAAGTCTTAGACCCTAGTGACGCATTTTAAACCCGTGAGGGACAAGGCCCAGAGCGGATAATATCACTAGTGGGTTGGGCTGTTACAGTTATCTGCAATGCTTTTTTCTTCAATAAAGGCTGATTGTGACTCCCAAATGAGATCTCCTATTACACTCTTTATTCTGTTGGTGATTACTTTGGTTATTTTCTTGTATAGAGTGGTGCAACAAGCTATAGGTCTGAATTCTTTTACTTGGCTTGGGTTTGGCACTTTTGGAATAACAGTGACTGCTGTACAATTCATTCCTCTATGCATTTTGCCTGTTTCAAAGAATTCCTTGATTGCAGCACATACTTCAGACCCAACTATAGTCCATTGTTTTGTGAAGAAAACATTATGTGATTCTTCATTAACATTGAAGAATATATTTATTCTTCGTTTCTTAAATCTTATATTTCAATTCTAATTTTTTTTTCTTGAGTTCTTATGTTAGAAAAAGCTACTAAGGAATACAAATTTAGTTTCTTTAATAGGCATTATATTCTGAGTATCAAACTTCCGTAACACTATTTCCAAAGTCTAGAGAAATTATTATTATTGGCAAAAGTGCTGCTACATTCCTTCACATTCTAATTAAAATTCTTTGCACAATTTTACTTTTAGATTTTTTTAAAATATTTTTACATTATGCAAGTGCTGATGGAAACGTGGATGTTGTTTAAAAATAGCATGTTGGTAATGTATCCACTAATCACTACTATTTAAATTCGAAACTCGGAAGAGGCATTGCAGCTTCGGGAAGAAATTTTTTATCTATATTTATTTTCTGAAGTAAGATACTTTTATTGCCTTAGTAAATAACTTTAAAGGTTTCTTTAAGAGTCGTAAAATTATATACTCCACTTTGAAGGGAGAATGCGAACAATTTTAATTTTGAATTGATAATATTTAAGTCTTTCAAAAAAAATTAGTCTTTTTTTGGTAAATAAATTTTGAAAAATTAACTTATTAACAATTTATGCATAATTTTATGGGTTCTATTTTTTTTAGATAATATTTGGTTTAAGTTTAAAAAATCAATATTTGAAGTTAAAGTTGAAGTTGGAAAGAAGTTTGAAATTTTGTTTGACATAAATTTCACTTCAATAAGAAGTTAAACTTTTGTGAGTGAAACATTACTTCATATGAGATAATCAAACAAAACTTTTTGCTTCAAAATTTTCTATTTAAAAGTAATGTTGCAATAACAGATAAAATTTTAAAATAAATATTAATGCAATTAATGTGTGTTCAAATACCTTTATAAATCAAACGAAAATTCTTAAACTTGCATTTGGTAAAAAATCAGTATTTTACAATACAAAAGATATAATAATGATATGATATTAACGTGCAGCGCACATTCAGAGAGAATAATCTATCTATATATAATAGGAAAAACAAATTCATGTTATTGTGCCAAGTATCAACACAGAAAATGAACATGTGTCCAATTTCAGGACAAACCTCCAATTAATTTGGAGGTTCAAATTTATTTTTTCTAAAAAACGTAAAGGACACATTTTTTTTCTTCAAAATTTCATAATAACTAATTTTACATGGCACAATTAAAGGACAAGCTTTTTCCTCTCTAAAATAGAAAATTAGTTTTAGATTATTATTTATAAAAAACGAAAAAAAAATTACCAATTCAAATTGGGGAGTACTATAACGACCCAATTGGCCGTTTTGAACAATTGCGTCCGGTTCGGCAGTTTGAGGTCATTAGTACCTTCATATTATGTGTATCGACTTGCGTGCGCAGTGCAGGCATAAAACCGAAAAACTTTTATGTGAAAATATGAAAAATATAGTAATTTCTAGAGTTAAAATTTGGTTTTTAGTTGACTTTGATCAATATTTTTGGTAAACTGATCCAGATCTGTGTTTCGACGATAGCAGGAGATTCGCGGTAAAATATGGGACTTGGTCGTATGCCCGGAATTGAATTCTGAAGTCCCTAGCCTTAGAAAATAATTTTTGAAGAAAATTATTGTGTTGGTTTTTACAAGAAATAAAAAATAAATTAATGCTTGAACTCGTTGGTATCTGGCTCGTATTTTGGTTCCAGAGCCTGGTACAAGTTTTTTATGATATTTAAGTCCTATCTGTGAAATTTGGTGAGAATCGGAATTGATTTGAAGTGATTTGGATGTCCGGTTGAAAAGTTAGAAAATCATGAGTTTTGAGGTTAAATTCATAGTTTTTTTATGTTATTTTGATTATTTGATTGCACGAGCAAGTCTGTATGATGTTTTTATACTTGCGTGCATATTTAGTTTGGAGCCCCGAGGTTTTGGGTGAGTTTCAGATAGGTTTAGGCTATGTTGCGCTTGTTTTTGGATGCTTCATCATCGTTCCTTCAAGCAAAAATGATATCGCATTGAGCAAATGAGATCCAAATTCAGTTTTTACTGAACCTTCAGATCCTTATCGAAATTACGGAGCCATAGGAAAAAGTATCATCGAATTTGAACATCGTATGAGGAAGTTATGCTCATTTTCTTGTCGGAAAAAATTATTAATTTCTGGTGTGGTCGCATATGCGAACTTTTTCATCGCAATCGCGATGCCCAGTTCGCAAATGTAAGCTTTTTGTCGCAAATGCGACTTCTGCCAGCCCTGCCTTGTTCGCAAATTGTGGTGGTTCGTAATTGCGAACCCTGGATCGCAAATGCAACATCTGAGGCCTGTTAAATGAGATTTTTGACGGGATTTTCACCCATATTTCAATTTTTGCAAACCCTAAACCTCCATAGGCGATTTTCAAAGACCCAAACTTCTCCAAATCATTGGGTAAGTGTCTCTAATCAATTTCCAACTATATTTTGTGATTATACCTTAGATTTAACATCAAATTCATGAGAATCTAAAGGAAAATTTGAGGAAAATTGTGAAATCTTTCAAAAATGTAAAATGATGATTTGAATGACCAAATGATATCGGAATTAGATAGTTTTGTATGAGTGAACTCGTAGCGGAATGGGTGTTTGGTTTTTATAAATTTTGTAGGGTTTCGAGGTGCGGGCTCAGGGAGTTGACTTTTGTTGACTTTTTGCAAATTATATAAGAATCATAGTTTTGTCAATTGAAATTGTTTTCTCTTGCATTGTTTGATGTATTCAAGTCGTTTTTTATTAGATTAAGCCGAGCGTTAATGAATCGGTAAAGAAAAAGCTAAATTGAGTATTGAATTGGCCGAATTGAAGTAAGTATCTTGTCTAACCTTAAGTGGGGGATCCCCCTTGGGATTTGAGTCTTCTATGCTAATTGTAGTCCGTGCATGCGAGGTGACGAGTGTGTGCTCGGACTTATTTGTGAAAAATTTGCTCTAGGATTCTTAGGTCCTTATGTTCATTATGTGGAAAGTATCTCGTTATGATTGAGTTTAATAATTGCTTAAATTACCTCTTTATGCTCCATATGATGTTGTTAGCTTTTGTCACAACCCAATTTTACCTTAGGTCATGATGGCGCCCAACACCATTGTCCGGCAAGCCAACGCAGAAGTATTAGTGGCTTCTCATTTTACTTACTAAAACAATTACTGTATTTTCTTAATTTTGCAATTAAAACATGAGATAAGAAGCAATATACAAACAGTCTACTAATGTGTGTGCAAAGACCTGGTGTCCCAAGTTGTGGGCAACTACTAGAATATACACAATAATAGATCTATCCTATTGTCCGAAACAGAATAGACAGTCAAAAGTAAAAAAAACTCCATCAAGCTGCTGATCGACACAGAAAGGGAAGCAACTCACCATAGAAGTCTCGGACTAAGATCAGGTACGCGCACCGGTCTGATAGCTATATATACCCACCACATAGCCCGTACAATTAAGTACATAAGCATAGTATGAGTACATAAATAATATGTATCCAGTAAGTATCCTGTCTAATCTCGAAAAAGTAGAGACGAGAGGTCGACTTGATACCTACTAGGGTCAAATAATGTAATATGATGTTATACCAGGCACGAAGGTCACAATTATATAACAATTGTAATAAGGATCTCTAAGTCATGTCATTATAATATCACAATTAACCATTTACATTTCAAACCATTTATCAGGCAAGTCATAAATAATAATTCACATAGATAATCATGCCCACATTATGCCGAGGTCGACGGTCCGATCCAACAGAAAAGAAAATGTGCACTGCCAGAGGGTCGAATGGCGCGAACCATACATGCATCTATTTCTACTGAGGCGGTCAGCCTGATCTACAAATATCAATTATCATCAGAAAAATATACAAGAAGGCGCATTTATATTCAATTAAACTAATACAAGTGCTCAACAAAGTTCACTTATGTTCATTTCCAATTCTCTAGCATATCCTAAATGATCACCTTAGCAAGAAGACATATGACGTTTGCAAATATAGCATGATACGAGTCCTAAACTACCCGGACGATTAACATGATAGTAGTTACGCATGGACTCTCGTCACCTAGTGCGTACGTAGCCCCCGTATTTAGTGTTAAATTATACAATTATTACTCCTATGGGGACAATTTCCTCTTACAAGGTTAGAAAGGAGACTCACCTCGCTCCAAAATGTACTTCCAATACTACGAACGAGCTGGAACTCTCAATTTGGAGTAGAATAATCCAAAACTAGTTAAATGGGGTAAGAACTAGTCAATACAAACTCACAAGATCTCATTCTAACTATTAAAGCAATTTTCCAACCTTAAACACAAGTTTCCTAAAATCCGACCCCGGGCCCACGTGCTCGGGTTCCGAATTTTTTTTGAAAAAAGTTGTTCTTTGTAGCGTAAGGGTCAATAATATATGATTTTTGCTTCGTTTTATAACCAATTTCGTGGAAAAATCTAAGTTTTATCAAAACCTTAGGTGTTTCTCTAACCCCATGATTTTACCTTAATCTTATTGTTTTAATCTATCTAAGACACAAGTATTAAACTAGGAATAGAAAAGATAAACTTACCTCAAGATGCTAGGTGAAAGTCTTCTCTCAAAAGCTCCAAAATCGCCCAATGGTTGAGTGAAAAATGGTAAAAATAACTTAGAACCCGTATTAAATGAAGCTCACTGCTTCAGCGATTTCCGCATCGGCGGTCCTGGGCCGCACCTGCAGTGGACGGGAGCCCACTTTTGTGGAACTTCACCTGGGCCGCTAGGTCACATCTGCGAGTTGCCAGCCGCTTTTGCTGCTTCGCTTCTGCGGAGGAATAGCCGCTTCTGTGGCTTTGGGCCTGGCCTGGCTTGGCCGCATCTGCGTGAGATGGACCGCTTCTACGGTCTCGCACCTGCGGCTGGCCAACCGTAGGTAAGGTTACAACAGCAACTGAAGCTTCAGCCCTTCTCCAAATTTCCAAATTCACTCAAGCTTCGTCCGATTGACGCTCGAGGCTCCCTGGTCCCGCCCGAATATACCGACAAGTCTAAAAACATAAAACGGGCCTGCTCGACCCTTCGGAATTCCCAAAACAACGGTAAATCTAAGAATCACCCCCTAAAACTAATTGAATCAAACTGATGAACTTGAAGTTCTTAATTCACCTCTAACGAGCCGAAACGCACTTAAACTACTCGAGTTGACACTAAATTTTGCAGGCAAGTCTTAAATGTTATATTGGACCTGTACCGGGCTCCAAAACCAGCATACAAGCCCGATACTGACGTGATCAATCATAATTTAGTTTTTTTAAATCCTTAGAATTTTAGTTTAACAATTTTCAATAAAAATTCATTACTCGGGCTATGGACCTCGAAATTCGATTTCGGGCATACGCACAGGCACCATATTTTCTTATGGACCATCCGGGACCATCAAAATACAAATCCATGTCCATTTGCTAAAAACGTTGACCAAAGTCAAACTTGGCCTTTTAAGAAAATCTTAAGGGATCAATGAGCCTATTTCAACTCAAACTCTTCCAAATCCCGAACCAACCATCACCGCAGGTTGTAAATTAGTTAAAGCAAGCGCGAGAAGTTTTATTTAGGGGGAAGGGGTCCTAAAAAGCAAAATGACCAGTCGGGTCATTACATTCTCTACCTCTTAAACAAACTTTCGTCCTCGAACATACATAGACAAGTACCCGAGGTACCGAATAAGTGTGGATATCTGCTCCGCATGTCCTCCCCGGACACCCAGGTTGCCTCCTCAACTGGTTGGCCCCTCCACTAGACCTTCACCGCTGAAATCCTCTTGGATCTTAACTGGAGATCATGTCTATCAACAATGGCAATTGGATCCTCCTCATAACCCAAACTCTCATCCAGCTGAATAGTACTGAAGTCCAACACATGGGACAAGTCGGCATGATACCTCTGAAGCATGGACACGTGGAAAATCGGATGAACTCCCTATAAGCTGGAGGATAGATCAAGCTCGTAGGCAACCTCCCCAACTCGCCTCAAAACCTCAAATGGGCCAATGAATCTTGGGCTCAACTTGCCCTTCTTCCCGAACCTCATAATACCCTTCATTGGCGAGACTTTCAAAAGGGCCTTCTCGCCAACCATGAATGATACATCACGCGCCTTCTGATTTGCATAACTCTTCTGTCTGGACTGAGCTGTGCAAAGCCTTTCCTGAATCAACTTCACTTTATCCAAGGCATCTTTCACCAAGTCTGTGCCGATAACCTAGCCTCACCAGGCTCAAACCACCCAATAGGAGAACGACATTGCCGCCCATATAAAGCCTCAAATGGAGCCATCTAGATGCTGGACTGGTAGCTATTATTGTAAGAAAACTCTGCCAAAGGCAAGAATTGATCCTACTGTCCTCCAAAGTCAATCACACATGCTCTAAGCATGTACTCCAAGATCTGAACTGTAAGCTCCGACTGCCCATCGGTCTGTGTATGAAATGTTGTGCTAATCTCCACGCGGGTCCCCAACTCACCCTGAATAGCTCTCCAAAAATGAGAAGTGAACTGAGGGCCTCTATCTGATATGATGGAAACAGGCACACCGTACAACCGAACTATCTCCCGAATGTAAATCTAAGCCAATCTCTCTGAAGTGTAAGCAGTCACAACCGGTATACAATGTGACGACTTGGTTAACCTATCCACGATGACCCACACTGCATCAAACTTCCACAAGGTCCGGGGCAACCTAACTATGAAATCCATAGTAATACGCTCCCACTTCCACTCTGGTATAGGCATCTGTTGAAGTAGGCCACCCAACATCTGGTGCTCATACTTGACATGCTGGCAATTCAAACACCTAGCCATATACTCCACTATGTCTTTCTTCATCCTCCGCCACCAGTAATACTGCCTCAAGTCATGATACATCTTCGTAGCACCCAGATGAATAGAATACCGCGAACTATAAGCCTCCTCCAGGATCTTCTCCCTCAGACCATCAACATTAGGAACACATAGGTGACCCTAGAGTCGTAGAACACCATCCTCACCAATAGAGACCTCCTTGGCACTACCCTGCAACACTGTCTCTCTAAGAACCGCCAAGTGGGGATCATCAAACTATCGGGCCTTGATCTATCCCAATAGCAAAGACTGAGCAACAACACACGCAAAGACTTGGTTGGGCTCCGAAATATCTAACCTCACAAGTCTGTTAGCTAAGGACCGAATGTCCAATTCTAGTGGCCTCTCCCCTACTGGAATGAATGTCAAGCTACCCATACTCTCCGCTTTTCTCCTTAAGGCATCCGCGACCATATTTGCCTTGCCCGGATGATAAAGAAGGGTGGTGTCATAATCCTTCAACAACTCAATCTATCTACGCTGCCTCAGATTGAGATCCCTCTGCTTGAACAAATGCTGCAAGCTGCGATGATCAGTATAAACATCGCATGACACCCCATACAGATAATGCCTCCATATCTTGAGAGCATGAACAATCGTGGCCAACTCTAAATCGTGCACAGGATAATTCTTCTCATGAATCGTCAGCTGGCATGAAGCATAGGCAATAACTCACCCATCCTGCATCAATACACACCCCAATCCAACGCATGAAGCGTCACAATATACCGTATACATACCTGAACCGGAAGGCAACACAAGAACTGGTGTTGTAGTCAAAACTGGTGTTGAGCTTCTGAAAGCTCGTCTTATAATCATTAGACCAACGGAAAGGAGCACCCTTCTGAGTCAATCTATTCAGAGGTGATGTAATAGAAGAAAAGCCCTCCACGAATCGCCTGTAATAACCTACTAACCCTAGGAAACTCCTGATCTCGGTCACTGAAGTAGGACGTAACCAACTCCGAACTACCTCAATCTTCTTGGGATCCACCTTAATACCCTCTCCTGACAAAATATGTCCCAAGATGCCACTGAATCTAGCCATAACTCACACTTGGAGAACTTAGCAAATAGCTTCTGCTCTCGCAAGGTCTGAAGCACTACCCTGCTGCTCGTGCTCCCCAGGCTACGGGAGTATATCAAGATGTTGTCAATGAAGACGATGGCAAAGGAATCAATATAAGGCCTGAAAACCCTGTTCATCAAGTCCATAAATGTTGCTGGGGCATTAGTCAAGCCAAAGGACATCACCAGAAAATCATAATGTCCATATCTCGTCGGAAATGCTGTCTTCGGAACATCTGAGTCCCGAATCTTCAACTGATGGTACCCGACCTCTAGTTGATCTTAGAGAACACCCTAGAACCCTACAACTGGTCAAACAAATCATCAATGCGCGGAAACGGGTACTTATTCTTGATGGTCTCCTTGTTCAACTGGCGATAGTCAATGGACATCTGTATAGTCCCATCCTTCTTCTTCGCAAATAACACTGGTCCACCACAAGGTGACATACTGGGTCTAATAAACCCCTTTGCTAACAACTCCTCAAGCTGCTCCTTCAACTCTTTCGGAGTCATACGGTACGGTAGGATAGATATAGGCTGGGTGCCTGGAGCCAAATCAATACAGAAATCAATATCACGATCTGGTGGCATGCTAGGAAGATCATAAGGAAACACATCGGTGAACTCCTGGACTACTGAACTGAATTAATCGTCGGAGACTCTACAGTGGTGTCCCGAACATAAGCCAAATAAGCCAAACACCCCTTCTCGACCATATGCTGAACCTTCAGGAAAGAGATAACCCCGCTAGATGTATCAACTGTGGAACCCTTCCACTCCAACCCTATCAACCCTGGCATCACTAAAGTAACAGTCTTAGCATGATAATCTAGGACGGTGTGATGTGGAGATAACCAATCCATGCCCAAGGTGATCTCAAAGTCGATCATATCAAATAACATGAGATCTGCTTTAGTCACGAAACCATAGAATGTGACCACACAGGACCGGTAGATCTGATCCACAACTATAGATTTGCCCACCGGAGTGGACACATGAACAGGAGTGCCCAAAGGCTTAGGAGCAATAACTAGAAAACGAGCAAACAGAGATGCACATATGAATTGGTAGATCCTGGATCAAATAATACCGAAGCATCTCTACCACAGACGGAAATAATACATGTGATGACGACATCTGAGGCCAATACATCTGGCCTAGCCGGAAAGGCATAGAATCTAGCTGGAGCACCGGCTGGCTGGCCTCCACCTAACTGAGCAGTAGCTGGATGACCGCTCCCTGCTTGGTGTCCACCACTAAGATGGCCCCTACAAGTCTTCCCTCCACCTTTAGGTGGCGAGGCAACCGGTGCTGAAATTATAGGTTACTATCCTGCTGTACTGCCTTGCCCCGAAGCCTGGGGCAGTATCTCCTCATATGACCAAGGTCTCCGCACTCGAAACAACCCCGTGGTGAGGCGACCTGCTACCCTGATGGCTAACCAGGATGGCCTATAGACTCACTAGAAGAAGCTTGAATAGCCGGTGGACGATATGAATTCTTCGGCATAACACTGAAATAAGAATCAGAAGAACCCTAAGGACTTGAATACCCACCGGAGGAGCCCTGAATAACTGGTGGGCGATAAGAACTCTCTGGTATGGCGCTGAAATAGGGGTGCGCCGGAGCACCTCGAGCAAGTGGTGGTGCTGAATATGGGGGCCTACTAGGTTGTCCCCTCCCAAACTTACCTCTGCCCCTAGCCGGGGCACCTCTGAACTTTCCAGAGAATCTAGCCCTCTTATCCTGCTGCATCTTCTACCTACCACTCAGACGGTAGCCCTAAATCCTCTGAGCAATCTCCACTACTAACTGATAAGAAGTCCCCATCTCCACCTCTCGGGCCATGTTAGTCCTGATGCCAGAATGCAACCCTACAGAAAACCTCCGCACCCTCTCTGCGTCAGTAGGAAGTATCATCAATGCATGGCGGGATAACTAAAAAAACCTTGCCTCGTAATTGATCACGGACATCTGACCCTGCTCAAGTTGCTCAAACTGATACCGCAGCTCTTCCCTCTCAGAGGGTGGAGTATACATGTCCAAAAATAACTGCGTGAACTGACTCCAAGTGATAAGAGGAGAACCTACGGGTCTGCCAAGAACATAGGACTTCCACCATCTATGGGCCCTACTCTCTAGCTGAAAAGTAGTGAAGTCAACCCCATGCGACTCCAATATGCTTATGTTTTGCAGTCTGTCCCTGCACCTATCAATAACGTCCTGAGCATCCTCATGATGATCACCCCCGAAGACAGGATGGTGAAGTCTAGTCCATCTATCCAACAGCTTATACGGGTCACCATCCGCAGTTGGTCTGGGCTCAGGTATCACTGCAGTAACTGGCTGAGCCCCATCCGCGGGTAGTGCACCCGAAGTCTGATACACTGCAGCTGCATGACCATGAGCCTGAGCAGTAGGGGTATATGCCCCCCTCTTACCTGTGATATAGCTGGATCTGCTGGAAATAAACCAGCCTGAGTCATGAAGTCCATGAATTGTAGAGTATGATCCATGACCTCCTGGAATCTCGATGCTGTCATAAAGTCCGCCAGGGTAGGCTCAGCTGTGGGCACCTCACACTGCTCCTTAATAATAGGATCTCCCGCATGATCTACTTGTAGCGCTACTGGAACAGCTCTGGGATGCCCTCGTCCCCTACCTCAAGCTGGTGCCTTCTCCCGGCCTCTGCTTCGGCCTCTAGCAACGAGGGGGAGTAGCCCTTCCCGGGTCGGGAACATCTTCCATGCGTGTCCTCACCATCTGTGATAGAACAAAAGTGAGAAATTTAGTGTACGCATGATAGGGAATGAATAAAAAGTAGTTTTCTAATACCCTATAACCTCTCAAAGATAAATACATACGTCTCTGTACCGATCTGCAAGACTCTATTAGGTTTGCCCATGACTTGAGAGACCTACGTGAACTTAGTGCTCTGATAACATTTTGTCACGGACCAATTTCACCTGAGGTCGTGATGGCGCCCAACACCATTGTCCGGCAAGCCAACACGGCAGTATTAGTGACTTCTCATTTTACTTACTAAAAAAATTACAACATTTTCTTAATTTTGCAATTAAAACATGAGTTAAGAAGCAATATACAATGAAAGTTATACAACCCAAAAGGACAGTCTACTAATGTGTGTGCCAAGACCTGGTGTCACAAGTTGTGGGAAACTAGTAGAATATACACAATAATAGATATATCCTATTGTCTGAAATAGAATAGACAGTCAAAAGTAAGAAAAACTCCATCAAGCTGCTGATCAGAACCGAAAGGGAAGCAACTCACTGTAGAATCTCGGACTAAGATTAGGGATGCGCACCGGTCTGATAGCCAGATGTACCTACCACAGAGCCTGTACAATTAAGTACAGAAGCGTAGTATGAGTACATAAACAATATGTATCCAGTAAGTATCCCGTCTAATCTCGAAGAAGTAGAGACGAGAAGTCGACTTGATACCTACTAGGGTCAAATAATGTAATAAGATGTTATACCAGGCATGAAGGTCACAATTATATAACAGTTGTAATAAGGATCTCTAAGTCATGTCATTATAATATCACAGTTAACCATTTACATTTCAAACCATTTATCAGGCAAGTCATAAATAATAATTCACATAGATATCATGCGCACATTATGCCGAGGTCGAAGGCCCGATCCAACAGAAAAGAAAATGTGCACTGCCAGAGGGTCGAATGACGCGAAACATAGATGCATCTATTTCTACTGAGGCAGTCGGCCCGATCCACAAATATCAATTATCATCAGGAAAATATACAAGAAGGCACATTTATATTCAATTAAACTAATACAAGTGCTCAACAATACATATGTTCATGTATGTTCATTTCCAATTCTCTAACATATCCTAAATGATCACCTTAGCAAGAAGACATATAACGTTTGCAAATATAGCATGATACGAGTCCTAAACTACCCGAACAATTAACATGATAGTAGCTACGCACGAGCTCTCGTCACCTAGTGCGTACGTAGCCCCCACATTTAGTGGTAAATTATACAATTATTACTCCTATGGGGACAATTCCCTCTTAGAAGGTTAGAAAGGAGACTCACCTTGCTCCAACGTACACTTCCAATACCACGAACGAGCCCGAACTCTCAATTTGGAGTCGAATGATCCAAAACTAGTTAAAAGGGGTAAGAACTAGTCAATATAAATTCACAAGATCGCATTCTAACTATTAAAGCAATTTCTCAACCTTAAACACAAGTTTCCTTTAATCCGACCCCGGGACCACGTGCCCGGATTCCGAAATGTTTCGAAGAAAGTTGTTCTTTGTAACCTAAGGGTCAATAATATATGATTTATACTTCGTTTCATATCCAATTTCGTGGAAAAATCTAAGTTTTATCAAAACCCTAGGTTTTGCTCTAACCCCATAATTTTACCTTAATCCTAGTGTGTTAATCTACCTAAGACACAAGTATTAAATTAGGAATAGGTAGGATAAACTTACCTCAAGATGCTAGGTGAAAGTCTTCTCTCAAAAGCTCCAAAATCGCCCATTGATTGAGTGAAAATGGAAAAAATAACTTAGAACCCGCATTAAATGAAGCTCACTGCTTCAGCAATTTCCGCATCTGCGATCCTGGGCCGCATCTGCAACCACCGTATCTGCGGAAGGGAGCCCGCTTCTGCGGAATTTCACTTGGGTCGCTAGGCCGCATTTGGGATTTTCCAGCCGCTTTTGCGACTTCACTTCTGCGGAGGAATAACCGCTTCTACGGCTTTGGGTCTAGCCTGGCTTGGCCATATCTGCATGAGATGGACCGCTTCTGCTGTCTCGCACCTGTGGCTGGCCAACCACAGGTGTGGTTATGACAGCAACTGAAGCTTCAGCCCTTCTCCAAATTTCCAACTTCACTCGAGCCTCGTCCGATTGATGCTCGCGGCTACCGGGCCCCGCCCAAACATACAAAGAAGTCTAAAAACATGAAACAGAGCTACTCGAACCTTCAGAACGCCCGAAACAACGCTAAATCTAAGAATCACCCTCTAAAATCAATTGAAGAAAACTTATGAACTTCAAGTTCTTAATTCACCTCTAACGAGCCGAAACACACTTAAACTACTCGGATTGACACCAAATTTTGCGAAAAAGTCTTAAATGTTATATTGGACCTGTATCAGGCTCCGGAACTAGCATACGAGACCGATACTAACGTGATCAATCATTATTTAGTTTCTTTAAATCCTTAGAATTTCAGTTTAACAATTTCCAATAAAAATTCATTACTCGCGCTAGGGACCTCGGAATTCGATTTCAGGCACACGCTCAGGGCCCACATTTTCCTACGAACCCTTCGGGACTGTCAAAATACAAATTCGGGTCCGTTTGCTTAGAAAGCTGACCAAAGTCAAACTTGGCCTTTTAAGAAAATCTTAAGGGATCAATGAGCCTATTTCAACCCGAACTCTTCCAAATCCCGAACCAACCATCCTTGCAGGTCGTAAATTAGTTAAAGCAGGCGCGGGGAGTTTTATTCAGGGGGACGGGGTCCTAAAAAGCAAAATGACCAGTCAGGTCATTACAGCTTTCCTCTAATTCTTACGTGTTACATTGACCCTTAATTGCCTTAATTGAAGTGACTTCCTTCCTTATTGTTTTGATACTTCTTGATTGTGAGTTCCTCAATGACTTCGCGCAAATATGTTATATGTCCAATTGTTGTGGTTACCTGTGTAGTTATCACTTGCTGAGTATGTCTTGTTGTTTTGTTGAGGTTATCGTGCTTCTTGGTTTTCCCGTGACCCTTATTATGTACTTGTTGATTCCCTTACCGGGATGTTATTGCTTATGATATTGTTTCCCTTACCGGGATATTATTGTTACACTATTGTTCCCTTGCTGGGATGTTATTGTTTATGATATTATTTTCCTTGCCGGGATATTATTGTTATACTATTGTTCCCTTGCCGGGATTCGTTTGTGATTGGTATTGATTTGTATATGAGATTGGGTTGCACGTTGCAGCATCATTATATAATTGGGATTAGGTTGCACGCCGCAATAGTATTATATGTTGGGATCGGGTTGCACGCCGCAAAATCATTATATGGTTGAGATTGGGTTGTACGCCGCAACAGTATTATATGATTGGGATCGGGTTGCATGCCACAACATCATTATATGATTGTTATCGGGTTGCACGCCGCAACAATATTATATGATTGGGATCGGGTTACACGTCGCAACATCATTATATGATTGGGATCGGGTTGCATGCCGCAACAGTATTATATGATTAGGATCGGGTTGCACGCCGCAACAAGAAAGAACAAAAGTGAATATTGATTGCATGGTGAGGATTGAGGGTTAAAGCACGAAGGGTGATGTCATGCACTTTTTGTTGTTGTGTTTATTTGTTGTTATCAATTCAAGTGTTTTAACTATTTAAATTCCTTTATTGCTGTGATCCTTTGTATTGGAACCTACAGTGTTTTCAATACTTCGCCGTATTTATATATATATACATTCCAATACTTCAAACTTCAATAATTGTTACATCGTTAATTCAATTAGTTTCTCAATTATATCCCCTTAAATTTTCTGAGGTTGTATTTTACTTAAAAAGGAATTTCTACTAAGTTTTAAGTTATTAACTTCCATGTTAAAGGTAATAATCCAGTCGATGTTGTATCTTAATTGAAAGGGGTATATTCTTTACTCAAATGATTTCAAAATAAACAACCGCATCTTTTCTCGTTGGTTTTCCTAATTAGCTTAGAAATTGTAATTTACTTATATTAGGTAAATGAGATTTCTTGAACATCTTGAATGCATTTATACCTACATTATATATTGTATAGCATGTGGATTTTGTTGTTAAAAGTGAGATAAAAAATATGGGGGCACAAGGTGCCATGTGGGCTGAAGGCTTGGAAGTTGAGATTACGATATGAGAAACCGAGGATTGAGATGGTCAAGATTGTGTATTAGACATGACGTGATTGATTGAGTTGGCATTTCCTTCTTTATTTGAATACATTCTTACTTGTCTCTGTTCCTATTAAGTCAGTGTTGATTTACTTGGTTATCGTTCGTTACTACCTGTGTTCTCCCTTTATTGTTCCTAGTGTTTGTATTTTTGATTTCTCTCCGCTGTTGGTATTACCTTGTTATCTTTATCTCGATATTTTATTATCATATCATGTTCATTTCATTTGACCAGTAGGTGTCTTGACTGTTCTTCGTCACTACCCCACCGAGGTTAGTCTTGATACTTACTGGACACTGCCGTGGTGTGCTTATATTATACTTCTGTACATTTTTTTGTGTACAGATCCAGGTATTGATCGATAGTAGTTGTGTGGGTCATCGCGGTGGAGACTCACTGTAACCTGTTGTTATGTTCGCAGGCCTCGAAGTCACCTTCCTTTGTATTTATGTTCCATTGATTCCTTTTCGTTCTGGAATGGTGTTGTATTTATTTTGTATAACTACTCTTAGAAAGGCTTATGACTTGTACCACCGGTTTTGGAAATTATGATTAATTGATAGTTATTTAATTTGAAGTCAGTAAATATTAATGTTATTTCAGTAAATATTATGCTTACCTAGTTTAGAGACTAGGTGCCATCACGACTCTTTCGGAGGGATTTTGGGTCGTGACAAGTTGGTATCAGAGCTCTAGATTCATAGGTGCTACGAGTCATAAGCAGGTTTAGTAGAGTCTTGCGGATCGGTACGGAGACGTCTGTACTTATCTTCGAAAGGCTACAAAACTATTAGGAAATTTCACTTCTTTCATTCCTTATCGTGTGATATTGATTCAGCTCGAAGTATATAACTTATGTTCCTTTACATCCACTCGCGTGTAATATTACGCTCTCGGTGTTCGCTATGCGCCAGTGGTTCATGATGCTACAAACATGCTACGAAGGAGTCAGGGATGCTCAGGTATTGCCTTGGCGTGTTGTCCAGACTGAAGATACAGAGGCATTGAGAGACTATTTAGTTGTTCGTATGGAGGCGCAACAGTTTCCGCATCTGATTGATGAGTGTGAGCTTGAGAAGGTTTAATTGGTTGACTAGTCGTTGCGATTGTGGCAAGGCCACAAAGTGGTGTTTATTGGGAATAGTTGGTGGTATTGGAGTACTTTGTGATTTGTGTTGTACGATCTTTGAAGGTTAGTTTTGCGGATCATCAGATGTTGTTTTCTATGGCTTTGCGCCAATTGGAGGAGTTCAATAGCGGCATTCATATTGCAGAGTTAGATTTATATCAGATTTGGCCTGAGGTATGTGTGTATGCGGTATTAGTGGGTTCCCGGATTTTGTGCATGACCAAGGTCTGAGATATCGCACGGGATGATGTTGGGGCTTAAGTGTTTCCGTGTCATTAATGGATCTACATATCAGCATCAAGGGGAGTCGGAGGAATAACTTCAGATTCACAGAAGGTCTATTCAGTGTGGGTGTCGTGGTTACGGCAGGACGGGGTGCTTTAGAGGAAATGCAGTGGTTTATAAGCTTCTGGGCTACGTGGTTCGTGTTAGGATCACCTGTATTTGGGACTTTGATTATGATTATTGCATATCCAGTATCCGAAGAAATGGTACAGCTCCATGGTGTTGGGTCAGTATAACGATGAAGTAATTGGTCCTTTGAATATGAATTCTCTATTGGCATTTGTGGAAGCACTCTTGGATTGGACGGTTTGTGTGACTCAGTTGAGTTAGGGAGGTGTAGTCCTGATGGCTTAGTTGCGAGCGGGCGGATCTCAGAGAGTTCTCAGTGGTTTGGCGACGACTTGAGTTGGCTGTCTACTATGGGCGTAAGGAATATATGGTACATTGTGACTTTCTCCTGAATAGGTATCAGAAATTAATAGAGTGTTGACCTTGTTGACTATCATATATAAAGGGTGTGCATTTTTGGAAGGGACCTTGAGTTTTGGTTTGCGAGTGCGTGGCTAGTAGCATGGTGATTACTGGGTTTTGAGGCTTTCAGGGTTCATGTTTTGTTACGCGGCCAGAAATCCTATATAATTACAATATTTGAGTAACATTCAAAAGTTATTCCATAATTATATGATTCGTTTAATTTATTTACATCGAACTTTCATTATTGAATAG
This sequence comes from Nicotiana glauca, assembly GCA_026770625.1. Lineage (NCBI taxonomy): Eukaryota > Viridiplantae > Streptophyta > Magnoliopsida > Solanales > Solanaceae > Nicotiana > Nicotiana glauca. The sequence goes on from MU725661.1 coordinate 30,729, forward strand.
ATAAGACGATAAAAATGATTTAGTTAAAATGCATAATATAACGTGCTCAGTCTAATATAACTAAATTTTCTTGATTATATTCGTGCATTACGCAAGTACTAATACTAGTAAATATTTTATAAGCAGCATAAATTTTGTTTTATAACTTATAGGAGTTTAAATAGTATTGTAATAAAGTAGTTATAATAACATACGTAGATTTTGTAGAATAACGCAAACACGACAACCAAGTTATACGAATTACGAGAGGTGTTATAAAATAAAGACTTTAAAGTAAAGTAATCAAAGACAAGTAGAGAGAGAGATTTATTATTCAACTTCAAACTCATGTACATAATGAACTGAAAACTCTTCTATTTATAGAAGAAAGGAAGCTGCCGTGTAAGCTGCTACTGCAAGCTGCCGTGTAAGCTGCTACTACAACCTGCTGTGTAAGCTACTATAAGCTGCTGTGTAAGCTACTACTTCAAG
>MU725661.1:41072-61162 GCA_026770625.1 Nicotiana glauca
ATTTCCAATAGAGTACTAAATAGATAAACATATTTACGGCGGAGTCCCATATGGATAAGCTTCTTCAGGAAGCTTATTTACAACGGAGTATGAACATCCATAATATAATATATTTATAACAAGAGGAAGATTATTTCGTGTTTTTAGATATTTGTAAAATTGTGTGCGCTTTATTTGTGAGAATAGAAAAGAAAAAAAATAGACAGGAATGAAATAGTTAACGTTGCAGGAAATAGCACGGGCTAGCCAGTTTTCAGACTGGTCATTCAAAAATAGTCAGCGTCTGTAAAGTCATTAAAAAATAGTCACTATTTTGATGCAACATCAAAGTTCCAGCATTCTATACTGGAGATCGGTGCACCTGTATATAAACTTCCATCATATTATGCTGGAACTCCAACACGCGGAAAGTTCTTGTATAATATATTGGAGGTTGGAGCACCAATGCTCTATTCTCTAGTATATTATGCTAGACCAGTATATTATACTGCAACTCCAGTATATTACACTAGGGTTCCAGTATATTATACTGGAATTTCAATATATTATACTGGAGTATTTTTTCGGATTTGAAACGGTGTTTCGTTCAGATTTATCCTTACATGAAAAGTGGTTAAATTTCGATTACTTTTGAAACTGTGGCTGAGCACCTGTAAATCTGACTATTTAAATATCATGGTATAGCCAGTTTTCACACTGGTCAATGAAAAATAGCCAGCGTTTACCAAGTTAATGAAAAATAGCCACTATTTTGTTGCAACAGGGATCGATCCAGTATAATATACGGGAGTTCTGGTGCATTTGTGTACGAACTCCAGCATATTATGCTGGACCGATATACTTTGCTAACTTCTGTAAAATTTGTGGGAGACTGGAGCACCAGTGCTCCAAACTCCAGTATATTATATTGGACAATTATACTTGCTGGAACTCCCGTAAAATTTACGGGAGTTCCAGCATAATTATGCTTGAACTCCCATAAAATTTGCGGGAGTTCCAGCATAGTTATCCTGGAATTCCCGTAAAATTTACGGGAGTTCAAGCATACTTATGCTGGAACTCCCATAAAATTTGCGGGCGTATTTTTTCGGATTTTGAACAGTATTTTCGCTCAGATTTAGAGTGGCTAAATTTCGATGACTTTTGAAACTTGGCTATTTTTCAATGACCAGTGGTAAATCTGGCTATTTTTGAATTTCTCCCTTTAATTTCTCCTAGTTATCAGAGAGTGTAGGGACGACTGGACATAATATGGGCCTAAGGCGAAAATAAAAAGTGAGACTTTATATTTTTATTTTATTTTTTTTACTCTTATAATTATCGAAATCTAAAGAAGTTATAATTAATTTTAATTATTGTCAATGTCTAACCAATTTGTTTAATCTTTCTTGTGTTATCATATTGAACTTTATTGATTTAGTTTTGAAAATTTTTTAACCGAGGCAACTGATATATAAATTATTAAAGGTAATTGAATTAACACATTTTTTACCTGATTGAGTTTGCCAATTAGAGTATTCTACTACTTATAAAGCTTTTCTTTAGCACTTTTAATTCTAAATGTACGTTGAAACAAATAATACTATGGTAACTACTATATTACAAGAATCATTCAATGTTAAGGACAAATTTTAATAGTTACTTATCAAAGTAGCTTGAAAAATGTCTACAAAGCGCTCAAAGAATTGAGAAAAATTATTCTAAACTAACATTGTAAGAAGATCGATTTAAAGTTTGGATGAATTAAAGACGAAAAATAACTGATAACTACAATTTAAGATGTATAAATTTTTTAGCTATAACTAATTTAACCAAATGAGTTAAAAATTCTATGAATAATGCATTATTATTGGTCCTTAGAGGTACAGGGATGAGTATCAATTATGAAACATACTCATATGGTAAACTCATTAGTGTATGCACTCAAGAAGGTTTAGCCCTTTTGTAATAAAATAAAGCTAAACCAAGAAATTAAGAAACACCGTCTCACTGAGAGACAACAATTAGGTGAATTCTGTGAACAATTCGCCATTGACATTCCTTCAAAAAGGAAGAAGTCACATAAAAAAAAGGACTTCAAAAAGAAAAAGGCGTGAAAAGACCCAAAGAAGGAAGACTTTTCATAAAGTCAGAAAAAGTTATGTTAAAGCAAAAAACCCAATTTAGCTATAACTAATTTAACCAAATGAGTTAAAAACTCAATGAATAATGCATTATTATTCAATATTATGTATATTATTTACAAATTTTGGGGCCCTTAAGTATTTTGGGGCGAAAGGTCATGGCGTTAAGCTGTGAGGAGCATTAACGTGTGTAATAACCTAAGTTTCGCTTCACTATTTAGACCAAAGATAAGAAAGAAAAAGAAGACAAGAAGCTTTTGCAACATTCTACAGGTGTTGCAAAGAATCAGAGAAAAGTAAGTCTAGCTTCTACAAGGAGCTTCCCATATTCTCTGGAAAATCAAAATCAAAAGGCACTCACGCAGGGAGGAGCGGATCTACGGTGATAGGTATGGGTTCCGGGAACCCAGTAGCTTCTGTCTAGATCTTATATTTATATTAAGAAATCTATTAAATGTATAAGAATATTTATGTAGAAATCCTGTAACAAAATGTCTTGCTAGTTCAATGATAAGGTGCGGAACCCATACTTGTTTTTCCAAAACCCATAATGCATGTTCGAATCCCATCAGCTTACTTTAGTTTTTCCCATATATTTTGGCACAAAGTTTTATGTATTTTGTTACCAACTTTTTTAACTTTGCTATGTTTATTTAATTAAAATAATAAAAGAAAAGACTTACTAAACTAAAAGGTGTACAAGTCAACATCAACAAATAAAAGATTCTCTTTTCTTTCTCAATTCTCATTCTTAACTCAAACGTTCAGAGGAAAATTAGGTTTTACAATTTCACATTATTTCTTCTGTTCTTGACTGCCTCTGTTTTAATAGGCAGGCGGCAGGTGGCAGCCACTCAAAATTAAAAGCTAGTTTTAATTTCTTCACTTATATTCACTCCATTGCAACAGGTATTTTGATTTCCTTCCTCCTCTTTCTTCTTTTTTTAATATTGTTTTCCTCTCATGAATAGAGAGGGTTTTGAGAAAATGAATAGCTAAAGTTCATTTCTAATTAATAAATGGTGAAATTGCATAGATTGCGATTTGATAGTTCTTAGTTAGTTAGTTATCTTGATATCTACAAGAAAAAATAAAAAAAAATACAGTGGAATAAAAATCTCTTTGTCTCTATAGCCCATAATATATATATAATATATGATAATATGAAAGTATTCAATTAAGTTAAAGGAAAAGACCAAGAAGTAGAAGTGTTATATGTGGAATCGTATTAGAGACCAACAAAAAAATAATATGTTGCAAAGTGATCTGTTGATTAACATTCGTTAATGCAATGTTTAATTTGTTTCTTATGATTTATAGGATATTTTAGTAAAAGTCAAGATGATCAAGAGATTCTTCAAGCCGCAAACCTCTTTGGGTTCTACTTCTAGTTCTCCTTCACTAAGCTCTCCTTCATGTCCAGTGGTTAATAATAATGTCAATTCTTCTCAATCATCACATCTACATAATATGTTGGATTTGAATCCTCTTGGACGCGATTCTGGTGAAAGAAAATAAATTTCAGAATATCCTGCTAATTTACGTGATCGAGTGAGAAGGCATTACATTGAAAAGGGACCTTGTCAACTTAGAGAGTTTGATTTTCCAAATACAAATTTTGGTGGAAAATTGCGTCATTTTAATCCTGAATGGTTTAAGACTTCATATTCTGAATGGTTAGAATATAGTATTAAAAAAGATGCAGCATTTTGCTTATGTTGTTACTTGTTCAAAAATGAGGTTGGCGAATATGGGAAAAAAGTCAGTGATTCTTTTACAATAGATGATTTTAGGGGTTGGAATAAAGGTATAGAAAGGCTTAATGCACATTTGGGTAGGAACCCATATACTTCAATTCCTAGATCCGCCTCTGCACTCAGGGAGAGGTTTATGCCATAGGTTCTTAGAGCACAGGGATGGTAATGGGACGGGACGGATGCGAGGCGGAGCAGGGCGGAGCGGGGCGAGTTTTGTGTGATATGGGGCGCGGCGGGACGGATTAAAATAATTTTTAAAATTTTTAAAGTGGGGCGGGGCAGGTTGTGAGTTTAATGCGGGGCAACTTTGAATTTTATCTTTCTTTGAAACAGAGAAATGATTTCAACTATAATTTCATATTCTTCTTTACTAGCACAAATACTATTTTGATTTATAATTGACTAATCGTTATTTACAAGTCATGAGTAACATGTAGGACTTCTTAGTTTAATTTGTTTGAATTTCAAGATTTGTTATTTAACCTCTATTAATTTTGCTTCAGGTAGCTTGGCTTACAATCTTATAACATTATATTTCCTCCGGTCCAAAATAAGTGATTTTCTGGGTGTTTTCACACATATTAAGAAAATTACGTTTTTAACATTAATTATCAATGAAAATGACCATACTATCCTTTGCTATCCATTTTGGGATTTGGGATGTGATTATTCTCAACTCTCATTAATAGCCTGTTTGGCCAAGCTGCAAAAATCAGCTTATTTTAAGAAGTACTTTTTTTCAAAAGTATTTTTGTCAAAAGTACTTTTGGTGAGAAGCAATTTGTGTTTGGCTAATTAGTTTGAAAAGCACTTCTGAGCAGCAATTAGTGTTTGGCCAAACTTTAAGAAACTGCTTCTAAGTGCATTTTTTTCAAAAATGCTTCTCAAAAAAGTGCTTTTGAAGAGATGCTACTTTTTTTCTGATTCTCCAAAACTGCTTATGCTTCTCCTCAAAAACACTTTTTTCTTCTAAAAGCTTCGCCAAACACCTCAATTTTTGGCCAAAAGTGCTTTTGGCAAAAAAAAAACACTTTTGGCCAAAAAGAAACTTCGCCAAACAGGCTATAAACATTGAATGAAGCAAATGGAAGACGCAACGGCAGAACATTCATGAATAACAATGATAAGCAACGCTTGAAAAATGATTTCAAATTTTCAGCAAGAATCTCAATTTGTCTAGAATTTTAATTTTAAAATATCAACAAAATATAAAATGGAGCCAAATATTTCAACATTTCCCACCAAGAATTCTCTTATAAAAGAAGGTTTAAGAGTTTTATACATTTCCCACCAATATTTCAACGCTTCATAATCAAGTTTTATACTACTCCTAACAAGTATTCCATAGTTGAAGAGTAACAGAAGTAGAGAAGTGGAAACGTGAATCCGATCATATGGAAGAAATCAATTGCATTGGAAATAAACGCTCTAATAACACATATTCCAACAATATTTACTCCAGGGGCAATATATAGAAAAAAATTTAATGCTCTCTTAAAATCTGTAAAAATTATTTATTTTGGACCAAAAAAATACCAGAAAATTACTTATTTTGAACCGGAGGGAGTAACTTATAAGAATGCTATATATCAGTGACTTCCATTTCTTTTTAACGGAGGTATGTTTTTGCTGGATCTTCAACCGCATTTGGCTGTTTATAATGGAATTTTATCTTAATGTTTCTTAGTTACATGATTGTCAAGTTTTTTTTTTGGTGAAAGAAAAAATTTATTCATCATTTCCAGGAAAAAAACTTACTAAACCAAAACAAAATCTTTAGCTAACTCCCAGGTAGTAGCTACAAGAATCTCGAAATCTATTTTTCTAATTTAGTCTATAAACATACATGTACAAGTTCTGTATTCATCCTATTTCTTTTCTACTGTCTGCTGTGCATTCTCATTTCAAAATTCAAACCTATATTCACCAAAATGATTACATAAGTTAAGATATCCTATTAGTAATAAGAAATGATAGTAATTCATTTATTTTGGAAGATCAACGTAATACTCTCTCTTTTTATGTTTATCCGATTCTATTAAACTCTCCATTTTATAAAGAGAAAATATATAAAATATATTAATTATCTCCCTAAAATTAAAGAACCACTTTTGTACTAGAAAGTGTAACACATTCCCTCATAACCACTTAAATGCCATCTAACAAAAAAATTATTTTTTTTTTCTTTTGAAAATTTTCCAATTTATCTTCCATCACCTTCCTTTTTTTACAGTACCAACCAACACCCATATTCCGCCATGAAACATCAAAAACTGCCCATGGAAACTTTATTCCTAGAATTTCTTTTTCTCTAATATAATTTATTACATAAAGATATTAAAATTATTAAATTTGAATGCCAAATAGTTACCCAACTGCCCCGTCATTCCACATATCTTCTGACATTCATCCATGGTCAAATCTCAAATCAAAACCCACTTGATTTTCATTCTATATCTTAAATTTTAATGTTCGTAAATGATTTTATGTGAGACTATTTCATCAGAATTTTATTTGTTGATAGTCTTTTAGCGAAATTTTTTTCCGCTAAGCCCAATTGCTCTACTTTTTTTTTCTTTTCCTCTTTTTTCTATCAAAGCCTTTTAATTAACTTAGCATCAAAGATGTCCAGATATAATGGTTGCATTAACAATAGAATTTTGTAGTTTTCACCGTTTAGAAATGATACCCGTTTTTTATTGCTGCTCTAGCTTTTTTTCATCTACTCAAATACTACTGAAAAGGGAGTTCCAAATAGATCCAGAACAACAATAAGTATATTTGAAAAAAAAATGATAGAGGTGATTTTTATTGTTGCCTTGTTGGTTCATAAAGTCCAATCATTTTAATTGCAGGGAAGAAGAAAATAAAGAAAATGAAAGAGTAGAGAAGAAAAAAGAATAAAAAATAAAACGAAAAGAGTAAGAAAAACTTGCAGGAAGAAGAAAATGAAGAAAGTGAAAGACCAGAGAAGAAAAAAGAACAAAAAATAAAACGAAAAGAGTAAGAAAAACTTAAATTTAATTAAAAATAATATTTCTGAAAGTTAATTTATTTTTTTTGCCCTCTTTCAAGAAAGTGTAAACACTCTCTCTTCCAACCCAACTTTTTAAGGGAGATAATTAATACACTTCGATCAAAAATGAGGGATAAAAGATCGCCCGTAAAGTTTAGGTATGTAAATGATTTTTCCGGACAAATTTAATGGGTACTTTATATATTTTTACTTTCATAAAATAATAAAATGTCAAACTAGTTTATTTTAGAAAAAAAAATATTAAAGAAAAAAGAAAGAAAAAATTAAGTGGGACAGACGGGTTAAAATTTGTGTGGGTTTTGCCAAACCTGTCACGCATCCCGCACTATTGCCATCCGTAATTGAGCGATTGGTCACAAGTAAAAACAGTAAGGAAGTAACTACAAATTTCCATATTGTTCCAAACACAGAATCACAATACACTGCAGCCGAAAGCAATTAGGAGAAGGAAATTAAAGGAAAATGAACAACAAAAAAACCAAATCCCAAAAGTAGGTGAAATATCTGGATTAGATTGCTACTTAAAATCACTGTTAAAAAAGTGGAATTCCATACCACCATTACATCTCCATACATAACAGTGGAAAATTAAAGACTCAAATGTTGACATTGGCAAAAGCTTCAAGAGCCCCACCAGTCAACCTACAAACCCTCCATTCCTGCAAGATTTGAGCTCCCATTTCCTCATAAAACTTGATCGCATTCACGTTCCAGTCCAGTACCACCCACTCCACTCTTCCGTACCCCATCTTAGCCGCCTGAGCCGCTACAGCAGACAATAACCACCTCCCAAAACCCTTTCTCCTGTAACACTCCCTTACAAATATATCCTCTATATAAAACCCAGGTTTCGCTAAAAATGACGAATAATTCGGGAAAAACAACACAAACCCAGCAACCACTGCATCATTTCCGCCTGATTTAAACATATCAGCTTCCGGGTCGGATATCGGGAGATCCAGATTTATAGTCTTATGTATGGGGCTGAAATTGGTGCAGTTTTGGTTGCCGATAGGAAGGAAAGGGTTTTGGGAAACTTCGAGGAGGAAGACGGTGAAGGTAGTGAAGGGAGGCGGGGAATTCTCAGGGAAGAGAGTGGCGGAGAGAGAAGATTCTGTGGCGGAGAAGAGGTGGGTGAGCCGCTCGAAGACGGCCATCTGGTGGATGAGTTTGTGGATATGGGGAACGTCAGCGTTGGTGGCGAGGCGGATTCGGGAGAAGACCTGGTGGCCAGTAGGAACTAAGTCCTCACGGATGACAGCTGGAGCGGGCGTCGGCGACGGCGGAGGTGCGGCGGCGGCCATTGATAAGAGAGAAGGAATTGTTCAGGTGAATTTGGGGGTTAATGGTTAGTCTGAAATGTGAAAGTTGTTGCGGGAGTAGATGGACTACTTTATATAAAGCGCTAAAATACCTAGAAATCGTTTTTACTTGTTTCGTGTTGGGATAAATATTATGGTGCATGTTTACTTTTTTTCATGATCTTAATATCAAATGCCTAATGACATATTCAATGATATATTTTGTATGTTAAATGATATATTTCATGACATATTTTCTTTATTTTATATGCTTATATAAAAGCCTTGTAATAGATAGGAAAATACACACAATTGAAGAAGAAAATCTCTTCCTTCTCTCTATCTCCATTTCTTGTTCATATTTTACTAAATTGCTTTTATTTTCTTGTTCCATATTGTTACTTTGAGTTATATTTCATAACACGTTATTAGCACGAGTCTCTAACTAATTGAGATTATTTGCGATAGTTGGATTTTTGTCATTCTTCCCAACAAAGATATACTTGATATTATCTTATGAAGTAAGAAAAATGAAATGTCTTGTCGTGAAAATGTGAGATTAATTCCATAGCAATTTTCAGGTATATATATGCTAAAATTGATAAAGATATCATGACATACTTACTTGTGATAATAGTTATTACGTAAACTTTTATACTAATATAGTGAATTGATTAGATTACTAATTTGTGGACTACTAAAATAGCTTATTGTTTATGAGCATGAAATTTTTCTCTTGGATGGATAGTTGGACTCACCAAATTCTAATAATAAATTAAAGCGCATAACATGGTTTATAAACTTGATTGATATTTTCTTATGATTATTAACTACTAATATGAAGTTGCTTTTGGAAGAGATATTGTTAGGTAAATATTTTACTTTATTTTTCTCTTTTAAATTCTTGAAATTCTATAATTTGATTTTATATACAAGCAAAGACAACAAAGTTTGATTATAACTCTAATGAAGTTAGTAAGAAATTATAACCACTAGAAGTGGTAAAATTTCTATGTCTTGCCATGATCGTGAGCACAAGAAGTGAAAACCCGTCCCATTGAATTTACTCCATTTTCATTCCCTTAAGAGAATGTCACCAGGGTAGTGTGTTTGGTCAGAAGAGATCGTTGGGATCATTAATGAATACGATCGGATTTGATTTCAGCTATGTTGTGTTATCGGACATATGCGAGATTGGGTGACGTGGGATCATCCCGGGTATATGCTTGGTAAGGTCATTTAACTGTTGGTTGGCTTCTAGGATAACTCCGGGTACGTTCGAGGACGAGCGTTTGTTTAAGTTGGGGAGGATGTGACGACCCGGCCCGTCGCCTCATGTGTTATTGTTCCGTTTCCCCCATTTCATGCTTCTTCATATTTCGTTATCGGTATGTGGTGTGTTAAAATTGATTTGGATTTATTTTCATAAGAAATGAGGCACTTAGTCTTTTTATTGAAGGCTTAAGTTGGAAAAGTCAACTGAACGTTGACTTATGAGTTATAGGGCTCGGATGTGATTTCCGGTGATTTGGTTAGCTTCGGGGGATGATTTATGACTTAGGAGCGTGATCGGAATTGATTTTGGAGGTCCGATGTAGAATTAGGCTTGAATTGGCGAAGTTAGTATTTTGGCGAATTCCGGTTGATGGATGAGATTTTGATTCGAGGGTCGAAATGGAGTTCCGAGAATTGCGGTAGCTTCGTCGGGTGATTTTGGATAGGTGTGCAAAGTTTCAAGTCATTCGGACATCGTTTGGTTGGGTTTTTGATCGAATGCGCATTTCGAAAGTTTTGAAGAAACTTAGGCTTGAATCCGATGTGAATTGATGGTTTTAGCTTTGATTGATGTGTTTTGATGACTGGAACGAGTTCGTATGATATTTTGGGATATGTTGGTGCTTTTGGTTGAGGTCTCGGGGGCCTCGAGGCGATTTCGGATGGCCAAACGGGAAGAAAATTGGACTTGTATGTTGCTGAAGGTTGATGGTATCTGGTGTTTTCGAACCTGCGATTTTGGGACCGCAGGTGCAGTATCGTGGAAGCGGATGGGCAGGCGCAAAAGCGGAATTCGAGCTCAGGGCTGGTTCCGCATAAGCGGAAGCCTTGACCGCAGGAGCGGTATTGCGGGTGCGAGTTTTGGACTGCAGAAGCGGTCATGCCCCTTAAGTGAAAGTCCGCAGAAGCGGAAAGAGACCGCTAGAGCGGTAACCGCAGAAGAGGTTGTGTGGCCGTAGAAGCGGATAGTTGCCTAAAGTGAAAGGTCCGCAAAAGCGAACGTTGACCGCATAAGCGGAAGCCGCAAAAGCGGTATTGGATCCGCAGAAGCGAAAATCGACCTGGGCAGAAGGGTTTTAAAATGTCATTTCATCCGCGACTTAAGGGTTATTTTCCTCCATTATTGAGCATCTTAGGAGCTTTTTGGGAGCCATTGAAGAGGGTTTTGACTGGGAATCAATTGGAGGTAAGTCCCATGGCCTAGAAACATCATCTAATTATGATTTCAACATTTAAATTCATGGAAATTTGGTTAAAAAGTGAAGAACTAGGGCTTGGGTTTTTGAATGAGAATTTGTGATTTGAGGGGTCAAATGGACTGCGATTCTTGTGAATTTGATATGTATGGACTCGTGGCGAGACGAGAAATCCGGTAATGTGAGTTTTATAAGTGAACCCGAGGCTCGAGTTTTGCTAGTTTCGAGATTTTTGCTATATTTTGATTTATTTTCGATTGGGTATTATTCCCTTGGCATAGTGTGATGTATTCGCTTTGATTTTTGTTAGATACGACGCGCGTGGATGCCGATTTGAGGGGCAAAGGCGTCGCGGGCTAGAGATTTCACCGGTTCGAGGTGAGTAATACTTGTAAATGATATCCTGAGGGTTTGAAACCCCGAATTTGCACATCATAGTGCTGTATTAAGGTGACTTGCACGCCGGATATGAGCGTGGGGTAGAGCACCGTTGGGGATTGTGACTTGGTCCGTCCCAGTTGTTGATTTTACCGCGTATTTGACTGAAACTACTTGTTATCATCATACTGTGGGCTGATTTCCATGTTTGGGGCCTTGTGTCGACCTGTAGAATCCTTAGGAGATCCTTATGTGTTTTCCTCACTTGTGTGCATAACATATACTATTAGTCATGCTTTCAACTGTTAAAAACAATATAATTATTGTGTTTATACATGAATATTAAATGGAAAAAGGATATAAGGGCTGAGATCCCTATAGTATGGCATGCCCGATTGGCTGCGAGCTTATTTGACTGAGAGAGGTCGAGGACCCGATAGTGAGGATATTTTCCTTTGATATGGATCGGGCTGCACGCCGCAGTGATGATATATATATATATTGATATTGAGGCCGAGAGCCTCTTTGATGCCACGATATGGCTGATATTGCGCTTGGGCTGTAGGAGACCCTCCGGAGTCTGTACACACCCATAGTAAGTGCTGTCGACGATAAATAAATGGAGCGGGTGCACGCTGCAGCAGGTACTGGAATGTATCGTTATTTGCATTGCATTGCATTCATGCTTTTGTGCATTATTCGTTATTTGTGTTATTTCTTGAGATATCTGTTTGCTGTTCTGGTATTGTCTGATCACTCTTAAAGAGGATAAATCTTAGAGAGTGGTAACAATGACACTGTATGATGCGTTTGGTCAGGTAACAGTGGCTGACCGGGAAAAAGAATATTTCCCGAGGGGCGGGTCTTTGTGCATAGTGCCACAATTTGTTGAAAATTATTTTCACAACTGTTGAAAGGATCATCTTCAAAAAAGGTTTAAATCTAAGCCAAGATACTTTGAAAGGTTTCACAGTTTTCACTGATTTTCTCAATTTAAGGGCTTTTCACTGCTTCTATACAGCATGATGATCTGTTATACGTGATTTCTTACCTCTCAGTTATTATTTACTTTTATTACTCACTGAGTTGGAGTACTCACTTTACTCCCTGCACCTCGCGTGCAGTTGCAGGTATTGTTCACCCGGTAGCGGGTTATTAGCTGATTGAAGGTACTACCATTGCGGCTGAGCAAGGTGACCGCCAGCGTTCGCGGCACTGGACGTTGTCTTTAAAATTCCATAATTTATTATTTTATATTATTAGCTGTGTAGTTGTGTTCAGGCTTCTTTAGATGCTCGTGACTTGTGACACCCCGGTCGGGTTGTGTTGGGTAGTAATTAATAGTTTTTAATGCCATTAAATTGTACTTTCTATTCATTTATGTTTAATAATTGTTGAGAGGATTTGGGTTAGTTGGCTGGCCTTGTCTTTACGAGAGGCGCCATCACGACCAGGTATGGAAATTGGGTCGTGACAAGTTGGTATCAGAGCCTAGGTTACTAGGTCTTACGAGTCATGAGCAGGTTTAGTAGAGTCTCGTGGATCGGTACGGAGACGTCTGTATTTATCCTCGAGAGGCTGCAGAACCTTTAGGAAAACTTCACATTCTTGAATTCTTATCGTGCGTCCTTGATTCAGCTTGAAAAGAAACTTTTGAAATTCCTTCCACACGTCTGTGTGCGCACTTGAGCGCTTAGTATTATATGTGCCTTGGTGGCTTGTGATTCCTCTATCAAGGGGAGAGATGTGACCTTCATGAGTATGTTTGGCCAGTCTGGAGGACTTGAGGTCGGATCTATGCCTATGGCTTGAGCACCGAGGCGCTGATTGTGTGAGAAAGTGTTTTGAACTTATATATTTGGTATTGTCCCTATTTGCCGGAATGGCAGTTGGACATCCATGTGATGAGTATGTTAGTACTGCAAGATGTATTTATATGACTTGGTAGTAACGAAGAAGTCTGCAGGATGATAGACGAACTGTTAAGTTATTCGATTCCTATTGTGATTTGATGTGTAGCCCGAATTATGGGCACGTGAAGAATATTTTCGTATCTCCTAGTTGGGAAGTGAAGTGCATTACACGTGGCTGTATGAGTTCAGACTTAGGAAGACTAATGACTGTGTAACGTATATGATGGTGGAAGGTATGCAGAAATGTTAAATTGAGGCGAAGCAGATGGGTTATCTCCTACGGAGTGTTCTTAAGTGGTATGATCCATATGTGTATGTTAGAAATCTCATGTGTAATTGAAGGGTACGTGTTGAAATTTAAAAATTCGGGTCGCTTAAGAGAGTGGACTCACCTGAAGTGAGGATGAATGCGAGATTTGCAGGGGATTACAGTACTAGATGATCTGTGTTTTCACAAACTTGTAAACGATTTGAGTTAAATATCACTATGGTATTGTGGCATCACTAGAGTAGAAGCATTCTGGGTTATTGAGTGTGTCCTGGTATATAGCTTTGAGCCAAGTTGGGGAGGTTGTTGTTGATTAGCTGATCGCACGGTCATGTGCTATGCTGGTTCCGTTTCGAGGTATGCTGGCGGATCAGTCCTGGTTGCAAAAATTGAGCCGAGGATGGCACGAGTGAAGCAAAATTTTGACAAAGGTTATATGGTGCTTCGTAGATGTGTAAAAATAATAGGATATCTTGAGCTGTCATTGATAAAGAATGCTCAGTGTATGGAGAAGTAAGATGTTTGTTTGTTTGTTATGTCCGTTTGATCAGGTAAATTGCAGTTCGAATATGAAGTAAATGACTCTCGAGAATGATTTTATTGTGTTCAAGATTTTAGATGTAACAATCAGGTGTCTTAAGGTTGTGTGTGTGGGTAGAGACTATGTTTTCATCGGAAAAGGGTCAAGACTTGTGGTATTTTTATGTTGATTATGGGATCCTATGTATCAGTATCTGGGAAGTAATGGTAACGAATTCAGATTCACAGGAAGTTCTTCAAAGTAAAGTATTCTGGAATATGGTATTTCTAGGAACATTTGAGAGGGTATTCGGTGGCCTGTGGGTCTTAGACAGTGTGGTCCTATGTCCGAGTCTTGTGTGGTAAACCAGGGCTGAAGTATTATGGTGCTAAAGCAAGGAAGAATATCAAGTTGATGATGAATCAAAGGGGAAGTTTGATAAATAGAATAGGTTGATAGTAGACTGAGTCGGTATGGTAAGGGTATGATTAATTCTTCGTATGTGTTCGAGGTAATGAACTTTTACAGGCACTTTGGCAGCAATGCTCTTGAGTTTTGACGGCTTGCTCAGCTTGGGTTAGATAGAAGGATTCAGTCCTGCAGTTTAGCTTGAGCGAATGGAATTAGGAGAGAGTCCTTGTTGGGTTTTACCGTGGTTTGGAGATGAATATATTTTCTATGGGTATGCGAAGCATGGAATGTGTAATGATTCTTCTTCTAGATGAGATTGATGGAAGATCTTGGCTAGATGAGTTACAGTTCAGTTCTGAAAAGAAGTTCATAAAGTTCTTAGGCAACAGGTAGCCTCAGGTAATTAAGGAAAATGATATTGCTAATCTTAGTGGTTTGACGGGGGTATATGTTTCAGAAAAGGGGCAATGTGATGTAAACTGATAATACTTCTGTAGTATTGCGGCATTTTCTTGTTGGATCGACTGCTGATATCTGAGTTTGTTTGATGGCACATGAGAATTTTAGAATATCTTTCGTGGAATGATTGGGTACTCGAGGTGTAATATGTATTCATACTACGGAATTTGGGATTAGGCACAGTGATTCGTGTGCTATAGGGAGTTGGAGACTGGGAGTTCTCAGGTACAGACTACGTAGTAGTTGTGGATCGTATGTATTCGGCACCGTTTAGTGGCAATTGGGATTTGGATGCTCGAGTGGATCTTTGTCTGCTGGTATGTTAGATTTTGGATGTGACATTGGGACTTAGACAGACTTTCTCACTGTTGGATTATTCTGGATTATTGCATTACGGGCTATGCCGGAAATTCCACGGGTTGGGTGGCGATGTTCGTCGGATTATGTCCTATTGGAGTGACTTTATATTTCGAAGACCCAACGGATGGCTGGGGAGGAGTCGTTTTCCTTATTTGGGCTCTCATGATAGGAGCTAGTGTTGAGGTTCCTCATATTGATTCAGTTCCAGTGATAAGGGCCTTTTCGGATGCGTGTTCCAATATGAGTTGACTCGGTTAGCTCCGAATCGTATTGTCGAGGGATAGGTTGACTCGACCGTTGCTGAGCTTATCATCTATCTGGAGAGATATATGAGTTGTTTTCTGCGTTGCGAGACGTTATGATTTATGGACTATGGGCACATATGGTGCGATGCTATCGGGATTCATAGTGGAAATTGAGAGGAAAACCTCAGTTGCGCTTGAGTTTTGTAGCTTATAACTCTATATGTAGATATTGTATGCACTCAGTATGCTTACGACCGGTACTCGGTATTTTGTTGTAATGAGCAAATTTGGCTCGATGTGCATCTCCTTATGTGAGATATATATATGGATCGGATGGCACGCCGCCATGAGTATGTGTGGATCGGGTGGCACGCCGCCAAGAGTATGTTATCTGGATCGGGTTGCACGTCGCAACAGTGTGATGTTGAGAATAGTTTTCCGTATGCTACTTTGTATGCCTTGCTTCCTGGTTTCTAAGGAAAGTCTGTATTGGGTGTTGCTCGGCGAATGGCGCATCGGTTGTGTCCTTTCAGGATTGTATGGTGTATATTACTTGCTTCACCATGGGTATGATGATTTGTTTGGGTCCCAGATATCAATCGTGCGTGGTTGTCAATTTCGAGTATAGTGACTTGAGGTGTCTCATGCGGAGCAGTGGTTGGGTAGGATCGTGCACTGTAGCGAGTCTATGTGGCGATATGACCTTGCGGGTTAGACTTGTGTGTTCTATTCTATGATGTGAGATAGATTCTCAACCTTGTGTTGTGATGGTACTGGAGAGCTTGAGGTACAACTCTTTCAGTTGACTCATTTTCATTATCTATGTATATTCAGACTGTTGCTTATGGGTACGCGTAGTTATGCAAGTTACGGCTTAGGCCCATATTGATGTGTCATGTCACCAGGGTGGTGTGTTTGGTCAGAAGAGATCGTTGGGATTATTAATGAATACAATCGGATTTGATTTCAGCTATGTTGTGTTATCGGACCTATGTGAGATTGGTGACGTGGGATCACCCCGGGTATATGCTTGGTAAGGTCATTTAACTGTTGGTTGGCTTCTAGGACAACTCTGGGTACGCTCGAGGACGAGCGTTTGTTTAAGTTGGGGAGGATGTGACGACCCGGCCCGTCGTCTCATGTGTTATTGCTCCATTTCCCCCATTTCATGCTTCTTCATGTTTCGTTATCGGTATGTGGTGTGTTAGAGTTGATTTGGATTGATTTTGATAAGAAATGAGGCACTTAGTCTATTTAAGGAAGGCTTAAGTTGGAAAAGTCAACTGGACGTTGACTTATGAGTTATAGGGCTCGGATGTGATTTCCGGGGATTTGGTTAGCTTCGGGGGATGATTTGTGACTTAGGAGCGTGATCGGAATTGATTTTGGAGGTCCAGTGTAGAACTAGGCTTGAATTGGCGAAGTTAGTATTTTGGCAAATTCCGATTGATAGGTGAGATTTTGATTCGAGGGTCGGAATAGAGTTCCGAGAGTTGCGGTAGCTTTGTCGGGTGATTTTGGATAGGTGTGCAAATTTTCAGGTCATTCGGACATCGTTTGGTTGGGTTTTTGATCGAATGCGCATTTCGAAAGTTTTGAAGAAACTTAGGCTTGAATCCAATGTGAATTGATGGTTTTAGCATTGATTGATGTGTTTTGATGATTGGAACAAGTTCGTATGATGTTTTGGGATATGTTGGTGCTTTTGATTGAGGTTCTAGGGGCCTCGAGGCGATTCCGGATGGCCAACAGGAAGAAAATTGGACTTGTGTGTTGCTGAAGGTTGCTGGTATCTGGTGTTTTCGCACCTGCAGTTTTGGGACCGCAGGTGCGGTATCGCGAAAGCGGATGGGCAGGCGCAAAAGTGGAATTCAAGCTCAGGGCTAGTTCCGCATAAGCGGAAGCCTTGCTACAGGAGCAGTATCGCGGGTGCGAGTTTTGGACCGCAGAAGCGGTCATGCCCCTTAAGTGAAAGTCCGCAGAAGCGGAAAGAGACCGCAAGAGCAGTAACCGCAGAAGCGGTTGTGTGGCCGCAGAAGCAGATAGTTGCCTTAAGTGAAAGGTCCGCAAAGACTTTGACCGCATAAACGGAAGCCGCAAAAGCGGTATTGGATCAGCAGAAGCGAAAATCGACCTGGGCAGAAGGGTTTTAAAATGTCATTTCATCCGCGACTTGGGGGTTATTTTCCTCCATTGTTGAGCATCTTGGGAGCTTTTTGGGAGCCATTGAAGAGGGTTTTGACTGGGAATCAATTGGAGGTAAGTCCCATGGCCTAGAAACATCATCTAATTATGATTTCAACATTTAAATTCATAGAAATTTGGTTAAAAAGTGAAGAACTAGGGCTTGGGTTTTTGAATGAGAATTTGTGATTTGAGGGGTCAAATGGACTGCGATTCTTGTGAATTTGATATGTACGGACTCGTGGCAAGACGAGGAATCCAATAATGTGAGTTTTGTAATTTTTCGAGAAGCGGGCCCGGGGCTCGAATTTTGCTAGTTTCAAGATTTTTGCTATATTTTGATTTGTTTTCGATTGGGTATTGTTCCTTTGGCATAGTGTGATGTATTCGCTTTGATTTTGGTTAGATACGATGCGCGTGGAGGCCGATTTGAGGGGCAAAGGCGTCGCGGGCTAGAGATTTCACCGGTTCGAGTTGAGTAATACTTGTAAATGATATCCTGAGGGTTTGAAACCGCGGATTTGCACATCATAGTACTGTATTGAGGTGACTTGCACGCCGGATACGAG
Source organism: Nicotiana glauca (assembly GCA_026770625.1). NCBI lineage: Eukaryota > Viridiplantae > Streptophyta > Magnoliopsida > Solanales > Solanaceae > Nicotiana > Nicotiana glauca. Next base: position 59,069 of record MU725661.1, read on the forward strand.
CGTGGGGTAGAGCACCGTTGGGGATTGTGACTTGGTCCGTCCCGATTGTTGATTTTACTGCGTATTTGACTGAAACTATTTGTTATCATCATACTGTGGGCTGATTGCCATGTTTGGGGCCTTATGCCGACCTATAGAATCCTTAGGGGATCCTTATGTGTTTTCCTCACTTGTGTGCATAACATATACTCTCAGTCATGCTTTCAAGTGTTAAAAACAATATAATTATTGTGTTTATACGTGAATATTAAATGGAAAAAGGATATGAGGGCTGAGATCCCTATAGTATGTCATGCCCGATTGGTTGTGAACTTATTTGATTGAGATGGGTCGAGGACCCGATAGTGAAGATGTTTTCCTTTGATATGGATCGGGTTGCACGCCACAACGATGATATATATATATATATTGAGGCCGAGAGCCTGTTTGATGCCACGATATGGCTGATATTGCGCTTGGGCTGTAGGAGCCCCTCCGGAGTCTGTGCACACCCCCAGTGAGCACTGTCGACGATAAATAAATGGAGCGGGCTGCACGCCGCAGCGGGTACTGGAATGTACCGTTATTTGCATTGCATTCATGCATTTGTTCATTATTCGTTATTTGTATTATTTCTTAAGATATCTGTTTGCTATTCTGGTATTGTCTGATCACTCTTAAAGAGGATAAATCTTAGAGAGTGGTAACAATGACATTGTATGATGCGTTTGGTCAGGTAACAGTGGCTGACCGGGAATTAGAATATTGCCCGAGGGGCGGGTCTCTGTGCATAGTGTCACAAATTGTTGAAAATTATTTTCGCAACTGTTGAAAGGATCATCTTCAAAAGAGGTTTTAAACTGAGCCAAGATACTTTGAAAGGTTTCACAGTTTTCACTGATTTTCTCAATTTAAGGGCTTTTCACTGCTTCTATATAGCATGATGATCTGTTATACGTGATTTCTTACCTCTCAGTTATTATTTACTTTTATTACTCAGTGAGTTGGAGTACTCACTTTACTCCCTGCACCTCGCGTGCAGTTGCAGGTATTGTTCACCCGTTAGCGGGTTATTAGCTGATTGAAGGTACTACCATTGCGGGTGAGCAAGGTGACCGCCAGCATTCGCGGCACCGGACGTTGTCTTTAAAATTCTAGAATTTATTATTGTATATTATTATCCGTGTAGTTGTGTTCAGGCTTCTTTAGATGCTCGTGACTTGTGATACCCCGGTCGGGTTGTATTGGGTTGTAATTAATAGTTTTTAATGCCATTAAGTTGTACTTTCTATTCATTTATGTTTAATAATTGTTAAAGAGAGGATTTGGGTTAGTTGGCCGGCCCTGGATTCACGAGAGGCGCCATCACGACCGGGTATGGAAATTGGATCGTGACATATATGTATGTAAAAATCTACCCCGCTTTATTCTCCAGTATGTACTGCACATATAAAAGAATACCACAATGAAGTGGATGTTTATTGATATAGAAACCCATATTGCACAAGTCATGGTGTAAATCTGAAGTTTATCAATATTGATAATTTATACAGTTGGCATAATTGATTTAGCCATATCAATTTATGTATGATGTGCAAAAATAATAGAGAATTCACATGGGTAAATATTAAGAGAACTAGAAAGTTCTTTACGCATTCTCTTATATTTTAATCAACTAAAACTGGGATTGAATCCTATGAATGCTGGAAATATCAAAGATGAATATGGGCTCATTCACCTGCCATGTATACCACATAAGATGCATCTATGAGATGGTTACATGAGCGATTATTTGTTAACCCGCAATATGGTGTTTCGAGGTAACTTGCTCAATAATTTAATTTAGAGCATAATTTCCAGATTTGTTATTCAAGATAGTTCATCTTGATGATTTGGTTTACATCACAGTTGGTTTAGAAAAATGATTTATTGAGTGCCTCCACTTAATAACTAAACAATTGTTTATGAGAACAAAATTTTGTATATCAGTTTGATATACGTTACATACGAAAGTATATTATTTTCTCCCCTCACAAGTGATTCGGGGTCAGGAACCAAATAATTCTATCTTATTATTATTTTGTGCGGTGTATATTTTGATTAACACCATAACGC
>MDKF010667450.1:0-13493 GCA_026770625.1 Nicotiana glauca
CAACCGTCCTTTAAATTGGAAAAACTCTTTTTATGCTTATATATCCCTTCCGCCGGGGTGTAATCGCCGTAAAAAGAGGTGTGACAACCATGACATCCTGTGTACATTCTCTTTCCGTCTATAAGGGCCAATTGTTCATAGAGACTCCTTATCCATTCTGCATTGCTGAGTTCGGCTTTCTGTATGATTCTTAAGTCATACTTTTAGGGTGATGAAAATCTATGTGGTCATTCCACGGCCTTCGTGGAAACTCTTGGCGGTATTGACCCCTTTGGAGATGTTCTGACAGCCAGACTTGTAACACCAAGTTGCAAAAATCAAGGAATTTGAACCCCTTTTGGCAGCATTCCACGGCCCGGTATATGTCTGCAATGATCATAAGGACAATAGTGTATGTATGTCCCTTGATCCCGTCCATAAGAGTTTTGGCCACCATGGCCAGCCTAGTATGGATTATATCCCCTTGGATTGGGAATACTAGCATACCCAAGAAGCACACAATGGACACAAATATACTACGATGAACCCAACCCAAAGAGGTGATTGAGAACTCAACATCAAAATTATGATAAGAGCTACTGTGACCATATTTTTCATAAAGGAAATCAAAAGGTATGTAGGAGATTTTCAGGCACTCCAAATCATCATTTTCTTTAACCCATCATCTTAAGGAACCCTTTAGTGGTGCGATTTTTAGGTGCTAGCAGGCCAGGGCTATCCCAAGGCAACCCAGTAGATCCCCATATTTCCTCTAGAAGGGGAGTCATTTCTATGTCTCCAAAACGGAACACAACCCTTTCCTTATCCCAAAATAGATTGGCAGCCTCGATTAGCATCTTGTATGGTTGAAGATCCAATAGTGATGGCAAATTCCCTAAGACTCTCTTCACATGATTTTGGTCACTTGAGGGAAGATCTCTCCACCAATATATCAAAAGTGGAGGAATACTACCGACAATACCGAATCTGGGGACTTCGTGCCTCATTTTCTGCAAAACAAGAGAGAGTTAGGCCCTTTTCCCCTCCAGGTTCATCTATTTATACAATAATGATTAGCATATTGGCACGTATTTCTCTAAATTAATGCACACAATCGTGATTACATCCATTGGGATTGTGGAAAATCCGATGGAATTTTGGACGAGGCTTGTATTAAAGGGTTATTATGCGGACAACATATTAACCTGGCTAGGTTTGACTATGATGCATGTACAATTAATCCGAGTAAGACTGCTATAGAGGTCTAGATTGGGACCCTCAAGCGGACAACTTGAGGAGGAAAGGCACGGAACCGTCGAACGCACCGCTAATCGACTAGTTTTACCGTAAATACACCTTTTTGAATTTAAAGGGTGATATATAGGAAGAGCACAAATACTCATCAAGCGTTACTATAGAATTGATTATGCAAGAGTGGAATGTGATGTTGAGCATGATTTATGCAACATCAAAAAGCATGTTGTCAAGTATTTAATTTGCACGTAAGAAAAATAAAAAATGCAGTATTTAAATAATTGAAAGACAGTTACGAAAAATGAAAACAAAGAGACAAATCAGTTTTAGAAAAATAAAGAAATCATAAATGCTTGAAAATGCACAGTTAAATTCAAATAAGGGGAAAGGGTACGTGGGATAGAGCATGCTTAGACTAATTCACAAAAATAAGTTTGTTCAGGTAAGATCCTAGAATATCCCCAGCAGAGTCGCCATGCCGTCGCGCCTATTTTTCCCTTCGCGGGGAAGTCCGAATTTCGACATTCATGGGGGAACAACTCGTTTCCTTTTGGGAATTTGGTATTTTAAAAGTCGCCATCTAACGGATTATGGTGTATTAGGGCACCTAGATTAATTAACTTGTATAACTAGTTTGCATTACCAGAGATTAAGGTAAGGGCTCGAAATAATCTTGAGGGAAAGGTGTTAGGCATGCCTCGCGGTCCGCAACGGTGGGTCCCGACCGAAATTAAACTATATAAATTAGTCAATTAACAACTAAGCAAGTATTTGCAAATAAAGTAGCTTCCCTATCTAAATGCATAATATAATCAAGGAAGTTTAGATAATGAAGGTACAAAGGTTTTGGACAACTTACACATGTATCGAAAAGAAGTTTAGAGAATTTAAACATATGCGGGAATTGGGAAAGGGAAGTCCTAAGTTGATTAGCCTACAGGATCCTACCCATGCAATGCCCGGTAATCACTTCTCAATGAGACGGGCTACACGTGACATTAACGCGTTGGTCATCAAATCCTTTTACTACCCATTACCCTCCCCTTAGTGGTAATATGAGCGAGTTTAATTAATGACCTCTAAGAGTGCTGCTACCCGTCCCTTCCTTATTGTCCTGGAGCAATTTAGTTACCTCTAAATCTAGATAGTTCTATACAACCTAAGGTTTTTAAAATGTAAAAATCTAGGCGATAGGAAAATAACATGTAGGACAAGCAAGTAGGGACAAATAGTTAGAAGGCTACCTCCGCATGTATATAGGCAATCAAACAACACGTCTAAAATGCAAATTTTTTAAAAGAATTTCAGAAATCCTAAGAACATGATATCTAGATGAATGTTATAGATACAGGATATGCATAAGGAAAGTGGCAGAATCCTAACCAGTTTGCCTACTGGTTTTATAACATGTTAAGCTTAAGCAATCAAAAACAATCAAACACAGTTTCCAGTTTATATATACATAGATACAGATAACCTAAGGCTTGCCTAGGCGGGGGACTATTTGCAATCATAATTACAGGAGATGATTAATAGTTTAGGAAATTGTTCGAACTACAAACATGCTATTTAGATGACACATATTATAACAAGTGTTTTATTGTATTTTTAGACATGATGTCTATGTGTGAGGCTGCTTAACCCTTTTTATAGCAAACTATTTATTTGAAATAGACATGTTCAATGAAATACAAACAGAGTTCCTAAAGACATTATATCTAATGCATACAGGACTGCCAGCTTTATTACGATAGCATTATTAACCTAGTAGCAGGGTCTCTAAGTGACAATACTTGTGCAATATTAAAGCATGGAATACGTAATATATAGTATGCTGAAGCAATAAGTATGAATATCCTAAGAACTGGTTATCTAATTCACAAGTTCAATGGGATTTAAATTCAAACAAACATAACAATCCTAAGCATGGATTCTAGCACAGATTTCCAGAATATAAATCCTATAGCAAGTTCTCTACCCATTTTACCCACAGTACCATAAAACTACCCTCCATTTTCACTAGTCACCCCAATATCTGCTTACAATCAATTGTTACCGACCAATGATTGAATGAATTACATAAACAAAATATAAATTAAGCTATAGGGAGCCTGAAGTAGGCCCAAAGCAAATCCTGGCGTACCAGGCCTTCACTAGTCTCAAATGCCCAAGATTCATTATCACATTTGTGTCCAGGTATGTCAGAGTTCCCTAAGGACCTCAAGGATCCCAGGCAGTGCTCGCACCAAGACTTTCTCAAATAAAGACGAATTATGTGCAGTGTCGAAGAGCCAGCCCTGATATGCCAGAGTTCAGAGAGATCTCAGGGACCTCTAAACAGTATACATACCAGAGGGGCATGACTTAATAACCTAAGAATAAGTGAGAGTGCTTGACATGATTTGAAAGAGTTTTGGTGAACAATATAGAGAGGACTCTTAGAGGTAAATAGATTTTCTGAAAAACCAATACTAGTTTTGGTGGTAAAACAGCTTGAGAAAAGGGTAAAAAACATTTTTAAATAAGAACAAAAATCATTGAACAACCAGATTCAAAACACTTGGCAAACAGAGTCCAAACTGGGAGAAAGGGGTTGGGGATACATAGAATACACCTTAGTGTATAGTGGAGCACGGAAGCAAACAGATGTACATAATTACTAAGTTAGTTACAAGGGTAGGTGATTGAGACATGGATCAAAGATGTTGAGAACATATAAAACCTCAAACATATAACTAGAGTTGCCTTGAGAGATTAGATGACTTAGCAAAGCAGAGTAGGAAGGGACTTAAATGAACAGACTAGGCAAAATATCACACAGGCATTCATAATGTAGACATGCTAATCACCCACCGAACAAAATAAGATTTAGACATGCTAGATACATCATAGACATGTAAGTAAAGTTGAGACATGCTAATTACATTTTGAACAAGGCAGTGTTAAGCATGCTGAACAAACAGTAGACATGAGCATGAATGAACTCATGACTGACGAACTAAGGCAGTAATGAAACACATAGGGTTTAGGTTTTAAAAATTGTTAGATCTGAATTTAATGATAAAAATAATACATCTGTGCAGGAAATCATGGATAACCATTCAAAGATTGAAAGAATCATTTAGAGAAGATCAAGGAATCAAAGAAGTACTATGATATTGAAGAAATCTATTAGTAAGCTTAAGGAAAGAAATCAATTAGCAAAGATCACGAAATCAATGGACAACTACGATGGAAGAATCAAGCAAGCCTAAACTTAAGGCATCAATCAAGTCCAATACATTCAATCCGGAAGATTGAAGTAGATAAGAAGCATCAAAGATTCTGAAAGAAGATTAATTGAGCTGCTATTTTTGGAAGGACCAACAATCAAGGAGTAAACCTACATCATCAAGATCTATAGAAGGAAAGCTGTCAATGTCCTCGCATCAAGGTAGAGCAACGACAGTAACCTTATTCATAGAAAGAATCAATCTCTTTTCAAGGATCAAATCTCTTGGGTTGTCAAATCTCTTCAGCTAACGGCTTTCACCAAAGTATTTGTACTTAGCATCAAGCCTTAGACAGACATACTTTGATCGAACCAAAAACCCTATCTTTGTTCTACTGCAAACAAACATTGTAGCTCTCTGAGACCTGCTGTGTAACAAGTTAGATAAGAAAGAGAGAACAACATTGATGAGGCATTGTATCAAAAGAGACGAGTGTTATAGGTACTGAGCTATCACGTCATTTCTATTGCACTAGAGGAAACGCATTTACTAAAAATAACTCTCTTGAAACCCAAAGGGACTTGACTAGGATTCACTTTGAATCCGAACCAGTATAAAAATTCGATTCCTTTAATTCCGGCACTTACTTTCTACATCTTATATTCTGCTATTACAATTGTTTGTTTGTTGCATCTAGTCGACTAATTGAAAAATCAGTCAACTAATAGAGATTAAGTTTAAAAATATACAATTCATCCCCCCTCTTGTACTTTCAATTGGTATCAGAGCAAGGCTCACAATTTTCTTTTGCTTAACAACTTGTGAGAAAAGATCATGGCAAATCAAGTTATCATCGAAGCTCTCTTCCAGGAAGGAACTTCATAAGTTGGACCACCATAGTTCAATGGACAACATTTCTCTCACTGAAAAGTGCGTATGGAGATCTATTCCAAGGCATATGATGTGAAAGTTTAGAGAGTCATAAAAAAAGGAAACTATCTCCTGCCAGCTGCTACCCCACCACTTGCTGATCCTGAAGATATAGATTCATATACAAAAGAGCAAATGGAAGTGGTATAAGTTAATAATAAAGCGAGCGAGAAACCTACTTTATAATGCCATAAGTTGTGAAGAGTATGAGAAAATCCCTAGTTGTGACACATCTAAAAAATGTGGGACAAGCTTGACGTTACATACGAAGGAACCAGCAAAGTAAAGGAAATACATATCAACATGCTGGTTCATGATTACGAACTCTTTTCAATGAAAGAAAGAAAGTCTATTGAAGAGATGTTTTCCAGATTTAGAAAAATAATTAGTGATCTAAAGGCATTTGGCTACGAGCGGTGATCATGTTAGAAAATTCTTAGAAGCCTTCCAACCACTTGGAAGGCCAAAGTCGTCACACTTGAATCTAAGGATCTAAACAAGTTATCCTATGATGAACTATGAGGAGAACTCATAGCCTTTGAAAAGACACATCTCAAGAAGACTAGTCAAGAAGAAAAAAAGAAAACAGTCGCATTCAAGGCTTCAACTGAAATAGCTGAAAATGAAATTGATGATGATCCAGAAGCTTTACAAGAGGAGATTGCTATGCTATCAAGAAACATAGATGGCTTAATGAGAAGATTTAGGAATATGAGGAAAGGAAGAATTCCACCTAGACGATCCAGAAATACAACGAACAAGACAAGAATGATAGAAAATGCTATGAGTGTGGAAGATTTGGATATATTAAAGCTGAGTGCCCAGAACTAAAAAGAAAAATTTCTAGAGGCTTTAACAAGAACAAATGTTTTGGAAGTTGGAGCGATGAAGACAGTTCAGAACACGAAGAGATAGCAAATCTTTGCTTCACGACGATTCTAGAAAATGAGACGAACAAATCCTCAGGATGCTGGACGGATGAGGACACCTTAGATGACGAATCCAAAGATGACAATGAGAACTATTTCACGGCACGAGGTAAAACAAGTGAGGTAAGATCTTATAATTGTGAAAGATGCAATGAATTGCAGGATATTCTTCATTTAACTTTGAAAGAGTCTCAAGAAATGATGAATGAGCTTAAGAGACTCAGTAAAAAAGTTAAAGACTGGAAACTCAAACATAAAGTACGTGAAATTGAAAAAGAAGTACTTCCAGAAGAATTTGAGAAATTGCAAATGTAACTCAATGGCATACGCAAATCCACCAGTCACAGTTCTGTTAGGTCAAACCACGCGACTTATAAGTCAACTAGAAAAGGACCAGCTAGAACAAAGTCCACTAGTACTAACACTAATGAAAGACCTAAAGATGGATCAGGAGTTACGTGTCATTACTGTAACAAAAGTGGACATAAATATTCTTTTTGTCGCTTTTGTAAAGCAAATATTTCAGGATGGGTGTGAAAACGAAAAAACAATTCTGAATCTAGTAATACTAACCCTGCAGGACCCAAACAAGCTTGGGTACCTAAAAAAAGTAATCATATGTTTTGCAGGAACACCACAGAATATGCCACAAAGGAAAATGGTACTTAGACAGTGCGTGTTCCAGTCATATGAGAGGTGATAAAAACATGTTAAAAGAAGTTACAAAGATTGATAGAGGAATCGTTAAGTTTGGGGATGACTCAAAAGGAAAAATAATTGGTACTAGAACAATTCCCTTCAATAACAACTGCGACATCACTGAAGTTTATCTCATCGATGGACTCAACTACAATCTCCTGAGCATAAGCCAACTATGCGACTCAGGATATGAGGTAAATTTAAGAAAACAGGTTGTGCTATTGAAGACAATACAGGTAAAACAGTCCTCGAGGAAAAAGGTATGTATGTTTATATCCTTGATGGTTTTGAAAATATAGATGGTCATATTTTCTTAACATCTATGTTTGATGATCCATGGTTATGGCATAGGAAACTTGGTCATGCAAGCATGCATTTGATAGAAAAATTGTCCAAACATGAGTTAGTTATTGGTCTAACCAAGCTGAATTTTTCTAGAACTCATATCTGTGATGCATGTCAAATAGGTAAGCAGACCAGAAACTCTTTCAAAAATAAAGGTATTGTATCTGCTTCTAAACCTTTGCAATTGCTTCATATGGACTTATTTGGACCTACTAGAACTGCTAGTATAGGAGGAAAAAGATATGCTTTTGTTATTGTTGATGATTATTCACGTTTCACTCGGGTAATTTCTTATCTAATAAAGAGGAAGCAATAAGAAATTTTGAGTTTTTCTGCAAAAAGGTTGAAAGAGAAAAGGGATATCTGATTTCAACAATTCAGAGTTATCTTGGAGGAGAATTTGAAAGTAGAGCATTTAAAGACTTCTGTAATGATTAGGGATACACTCATAATTTCTCTGCACCACGATCACCACAGCAAAATGGGGTTGTTGAGAGGAAAAACAGAATCCTGCAAGACACGGCAAGAACCATGTTACTAGATCATTCAATGCAGAAATCACTTTTGGGCAGAAGGTGTAAGTACAACATGTCACATTATCAACCGATGTCTCATAAGGCCCATTCTGAAGAAAACTCATGATGAACTATGGAAAGATAAACATCCTAATATCAGTTACTTTCTTCCCTTCGGAAGTAAGTATTTTATTCACAATAACAGTACGGACAACCTTGGAAAATTCGATCTAAGAAGTGATGAAGGTATTTTTCTAGGCTACTCATTAAATAGTTGATCTTTTAGAGTCTATAATAAATGCACATTGTGTGTGGAAGAATCTGTAAATGTTATATTCGACAAAAATAACCCCTTGGTCGAGAAAGGAATTACTGCAGGTGATGAAGATCAAGCTCAAGAAACTCAGGAGACAAGCAAATCTCAAGAGTCAACTGATAAATCTGTTACGATAGAGTCAACTAATGAAATCAACAGTAGTGTACCAGATCATCTGATTGAGTCGAATACTAATGTAGTGTGTCCAAATGAATGGAGAAGCGAACCTGAATATCCTCAAAAATTCATCATAGGGGATCCAAATGAAGGAATTAAAACCATGGGAGTTCTCAAAAAGAAAGAAAATTTAGCATTAATCTCTCAGGTTGAACCAAAGAAGATAGAGGAAGCTCTAAATGATTTAAGTTAGGTTCGAGCAATGCAAGAAGAGTTAGATCAGTTTGGTAAAAATCAAGTTTGGAAACTGATACCCAAACCTGAAAATGTTTCTGTAATCTGAACAAAGTGGGTCTTTAGAAATAAGTTGAACGAGGATAGAAAGGTCGTAAGGAATAAAGCCAGATTAGTTGCTTAGGGATATTCACAATAGGAAGGAGTCAACTATGATGAAACTTTCGCTCCAGTAGCTCGCTTAGAGTCTATACGAATCCTTCTGGCATATGCATCGTTTAAGGGATTTAGGATGTTTCAGATGGACGTCAAAAGTGCCTTTTTGAATGGATTTATTGAGGAAGAAGTATACATGAAACAACCGCCTGGGTTTGTAGATTCAAAGTTTCCCTACCATGTATATAAGCTCACTAAGGCACTATATGGACTAAAGCAAGCTCCACGTGCATGGTATGATAGACTTAGTTCTTCTCTTATTGATCATGGCTTCACAAGAGGTAAAGCAGACACTACCTTGTTTATTAAAAGATCATCAGAAGGTAATCTCATTATTCAGATTTATGTTGATGATATTATATTTGGTCGTGCTATCCCTCTTATGTGCAAGGACTTTTCAATTCTTATGCAAAGTGAATTCGAAATGAGCATGATGGGAGAGCTAACATTCTTCCTTGGACTTCAAATTCAACAATCTGAAGAAGGAACCTTTATATGTCAGACCAAATACACAAAGGAACTGATTCAAAAATTTGGCATGAGAAATGCAAAATCCATTGGCAAACCAATGAGTCCTTCAACGAGTCTAGACAAAGATGAACAGGGAATCCTTATTGATGAAACTAAGTATCGTGGAATGATTGGCTTATTATTGTATCTTACTGCAAGTCGACCGAATATTATGTTCAATGTGTGTATGTCACGACCCTAGTTCACCAATTGTGAACACGTCATGACGGCACCTAGTCTCTACGACCAGGTAAGCCTAACACATTGCGGAAGTGATAACAATTGGGAAATTTATAATTAAAACTAAATAACATGAGTAATGTATACAGTTGCCGCCTGGCACATATACACTTTAAAACCAATTACTGAAGTAACCCTCAAGACCCGAAAACCCACGCGCAACACATGCTAAGAATAATACATAACACTGCTATAATCATCCAGGAAGTCTATATCAAAGAAGAACAGAATAGCATCTAGCTAACTAAAGGGTAGAGTGGGAGGGGGACTCTCCGGTCTGCGGACGCGGCAGATATACCTCAAGTCTCCGAATGCTCTCTGCAGCTACTGATAATGCGCCTGCGTAGAGGTACCTGGATCTGCACATGAAAAAAATGTGCAGAAGAGGCGTGAGTACACCACAACGGTACTCAGTAAGTGCCAAGCCTAACCTCGATTGGGTAGTGACGAGGAAAGGTCAGGGCCCTACTAAGACAGAAACATTAAAATAGCAAGATATTAACAGTATCGAAGTCTGATAAAAACTAATGAACATAGCGGTGTGATAAGACAGTTCAATGAAATATAATACTGCAAGACAAACAGAAATACAGAGTAAATACAGCAAAATTTCAAGAATACCGACGAGGGTCTTCTAGGATACCGTCCTATAGCCCTTTACCTCAACTGTCCAATGAAACTTCCGGGATACCGTCCCGTAATCCAAATCTCATATCAATATCAAAGGATCTCCCGGGGTACCGCCCCATAGTCCAATCATCAGTGTGCATGGGAATCTCCCGGGATACCGTCCCGTAGTCCCAAAATAAAAGTGCAGGGGGATCTCCCGGGATACCGTCCCGTAGTCCCAAAATAAAAATGCAGGAGGATCTCCCGGGAATCAAACCCGTAGTCCCAAAGTAAAATGTAGGGGGATCTCCCGGGATACTATCCCGTAGTCCCAAAATAAAAATGCAGGGGGATCTCCCGGGAATCAAACCAGTAGTCCCAAAGTAAAATGCAGGGGGATCTCCCGGGAATCAAACCCGTAGTCCCAAAATAAAAATGCAGGGGGATCTCCCGGAAATCAAACCCGTAGTCCCAAAGTAAACAAACAAGGGGGAACTCCCGGAATCCCGCATCCGTAGTCCCAATGTAAATGCGCAACCATCATCAGAGAAATATTCAGAAAATTTAAGTACAACAATACAAGGCATCAAAGAATACTGGCCTAACATGCTCCACGTAATCACAGTTAAGACAATTTAGACAAATAGGCAGCTTGGATCAATTAGTCATGCTCTTCTATGCTAACACAGGCTATAAAAGCAAGTAAAGTAACGCAAAATAGGTACAAGGCATTCAATTACCAATTATCACATCCTAAGGGACGAAGTCCCCCGCACAAGGTTAGGCAAGCCACTTACCTCGAACCGGTACAAATTCAACAAGGGAACGATGCCCTTGCCACGAGTATCCGACTCCAAGTGGCCCAAATCTATTCAATTCAATTACAAATCATCAATAACATTGCAAACAACAGATTCCACTATTAAAATTAAAGCTAGAGCGCGAAAATAGGTAAAATGACCAAAATACCCCTCCAACCAACGTCTCAGAATCGAATAATTTTTACACTTTTATAACCCTCGTACTCTCACGATTCTAACCATATAAAAATCTCCAAAATCGGAGGTCAAATGCCCCTCAAATCCTCACAATTAGGCCTAAGAAGTTTTACCCACTTCCCATCCAAAAACACGAAATTAAAGGGTAAAATTAAGAGAAGATTCATGGAATATGGTCTAAATCGAGTGGGAATCACTTACTCAAGTTGCCCAGGTGAAAATCTCTTCAAAAATCACCAAGAACCGAGCTTTAGAAGTCAAAATATTATAAAAATGGTAAACCCTCGAAATGGGATTTTTAATATGTCTGCCCAGGGATTAAAGCATCGCGAATGCGTAGGGAGTACCGCGTTCGCTAAGAAGAGAAAATGAATACTCAGCGCGAATGCGACAAGCGTCCGTGTACGCATAGAAGAAAATGTATTGGTCCAGGGGTTGCTCTTCGCGAACGCGTGAAATGCTACAGAGGCACCCCAGACCACAACCAAACCTACAGACATATCCCGTAACATCATTCAAACTTGATCCAATCCTTAAACCACCTAAAACAATGCCGGAAACACGAATTAATCAAAGATTCAAGACTAAGAACTTTAATTTCCAACCAAACACGCTTTCGATCAAAAATCTAACCAAACCTCGCCCGAATGACCTGAAATTTTGCACACATATCCCAAATGACATGACAGAGCTACAGCAACTTCCGGAATTCAAATCCGATCATCGGATTAAAAACTCACTATCGGACCGGAAACTTCAAAAATTCAAACTTTGTCATTTTAAGCCTAAAAGAGCTACGAACCTCCAAATAATATTCCGAATACGCTCCCAACCCCGAAATCACCTAACGGAGCTAACGTAACCATCGGATTTCCATTCCGAGGTCATCTTCACAATGTTCCGAATATGTACCATTTTTCAACTCTTAAACTCTCACTTAGGGACTAAGTGTCCCAAAACACTCCGAATCCTAATACCAAACATCCCGGCAAACAAAAATAGCATAAATGAACTTAGGGAAAGCAGTTAATGGGGGATCGGGGCGTGAATTCCAAAAACAACCGGCCGCGTCGTTACATCCTCCTACACTTAAACATTCGTTCGTCCTCGAACGAGCATAGAGAACATACCTGAAGTAGCAAAAAGATGAGGGCACTGGCTACGCATATCCCGCTCGGTCTCCCAAGTCGCCTCCTCGGCCGGCTGACCCCACCACTGGACCTTCACTGAAGCGATGTTCTTTGACCTCAACTTTCTAATCTGCCTATCCAAAATGGCCACTGGCTCCTCAACATAAGATAGATCCTTATCCAGCTGGACTGAACTGAAATCCAACACGTGTGACGGGTCACCATGATATCTCAGGAGCATTGAAACATGAAATACCGGATGAACCCCGGCTAGGCTGGGAGGTAAGGCAAGCTCATAAGCAACATTCCCAACTCGCCTCAATATCTCAAAAGGCCCAATAAATCTCGGACTCAGCTTCCCTTCCTTTCCAAACCTCATGACGCTCTTCATAGGCGAGACCCGAAGCAAAACCCGCTCACCAACCATATATGCCACATCACGAACCTTCTTATCCGCATAACTCTTTTGTCTGGACTGGGCCGCACGGAGTCTGTCCTAAATTACTTTAACCTTCTCCATTGCATCCTGAACAATCTCTGTACCCAATAACCTGGCTTCACCCGGCTCGAGCCAACCCACTGGAGATCTACATCTCCTACCATATAAGGCCTCATACGGCGCCATCTGAATGCTGGACTGATAGCTGTTGTTATAAGCAAACTCCGCCAGTGGCAGGAAATGGTCCCATAACCGTCCAAACTCAATCACGCACGCACGAAGCATATCTTCCAAAATCTGAATAGTGCGCTCGGACTGTCCGTCCGTCTGGGGATGGAATGCCGTGCTCAACTCCACTCGAGTGCCTAACTCCTGCTGCATGGCTCTCCAGAACCGTGATGTAAACTGAGTGCCTCTGTCTGAGATGATAGACACTGGGATACCATGCAACCGGACGATCTCCCTGATATAGATCTCCGCCAACCGCTCCAATGAATAAGTGGCACACACAGGTATGAAATGAGCGGACTTGGTCAGCCGGTCCACAATGACCCAAATAGAATCAAACTTCCTCACTGTCCGTGGGAGCCCAGATACGAAATCCATGGTGATATGCTCCCACTTCCACTCTGGGATCTCAATATGCTGTAGCAAACCACCCGGACGCTGTTGCTCACACTTCACCTGTTGGCAGTTGAGGCATCTAGACACGTAGTCAACTATATCCTTCTTCATCCACCTCTACTAGTAGTGCTGCCTCAAATCCTGATACATCTTCGCGGCACCCGGGTGGATGGAATACCGCGAGCTATGGGCCTCAG